>VYZV01016893.1:55665-75642 GCA_013401275.1 Pandion haliaetus | reverse complement strand
GACCAATGAAAAATGTACAAAAAGTGAACTGATATTCTCATAGCTGCATAGAATATCTTTGGAACCGTCAAAGAGAAAATGGAGGTTTACTTTCCTCAGTACAGTCTTCAGGCCTAAGACCACAGCTCAGTACTTAAGGATGAATCAAGAAATGAGACTTCATTAACATTTTCTTTGTTTTTAAGTGAGAGTGGCTGACTTCCCAGACCAGGTGGGGCAAGTGATGTTGAGCACATGTTGTTGACTCTGCCACTCACCTTTGCAAGTCCTCTGAGCAGATGTAGCACTCAAGAGAAACTAATTCCTTGCAGACCCCAGCCTGAGAGTAGCTGACATGCACACAGGATGAGGACCCTGGGTAATGCAGACATGAACTGACTTGACCATCTAACCCCATCCTAGAGACCTTCATTTGCTCCACCAAACCTTTTTACACATGTAACTGCAGGGCCTAAGTTAGGAGAGAGTTGTTCTACACTACCTGGTCAACAAATGCAGAGAGAGGTATCACTGGATGGCAATTAAGCCCTCTAGAAGGTCTCATTTCCTAGAATAAAATGCCATTCCTGGCCTCTAAAACTGCATGTGACTTCTAAAGACTAACGTGCCAACAAGCTCACTACAGGTAAATCTATTAACAGCTGGAATGGCTCTAGGCTGGAATAACTTGAAAGCAGTGGTAGATCTCCACTAATATCAACATAGATTGGATTTTATGTCTTTCATTAAAAAGAGAATGTTTTTATATCTATGCTCATATACATTAAAATTTAATATTGGGCATTTTTCTTACACAAAATTTCTGTTGATATCAAAACATACAGAAGGATGTGATGCTGAAGTGTTTCAAAAAACTCAGAATATGACATTAAATGTTCAGGGTTTTCTTAAGGATTTTTTGTATTATTTACTGAAAGAGGAAAGTTAAACACAAAAGGAATCACTTTGCCTGAGTCAAGACAGATCTTTCAGTTTGGCTGGAGACTAATTATTTTTGAAACTAATTGCAGGAAAAATGTTTTAAGTAAAACATCAAGTAAAACTTTTTATTTTTTGTTTTCTAACCTGGAACAAGTAGAAATATGTGAAAATAGTGGTATTTCTTGCAAAAAAAAAAGATATTCTGATCTTACTTCAGTCTTATCTTCCAGACGTATGCATCTTTTTTGGTTGTTGTTATTCCAGGCCAATATTTTAAGCAGTGTTCCTTTGCTGTATAAAGCGACTACTGAAATAAGTCCAGGAAGATTTATATACACAAATCACTGTGGCTCTCACACTCCTCATTGTTCCTTCTAGTCCTCCTTCTACTGCCATGTAATTTGCTACTCTTGTAGCCTCTTATGAAATCTGTCAAACACTAATTTTTAGTAAGCAGTTCTCTAAATTAATCACATACAAGTAGTCAGTTCTCTTTCCCCCTAGAATTTCACCAAAGGGGAAAAAATTAAGTAAAAAGAGATAGTTTCATATTGCCATTTTGTTTTACTTCTTTTGTTCTTTTCCATCTCTTATTTTCATGGAGCTTACTTTGACTGGCAAGAGAGAAACATTTTCCAATTACTGTATTCTTTAAATGATGCCTTTTTTATTTTAACTGATATAGTTTTCAGTATGTTCTTAAAGTCAAAATGGAAGGATTATTTATTTATTTGTTTGTTTTATTTATTTTGTAGAATGGGGCTTGAGAAGGTCAGAACATTCAATTACAACAAAGGCTGGTAAAGCCTCCATGGACAGGGCATCATTACTGGAGTTTTTACTGCAATCCAACTGTCAGCTCCTGAGTGTAATTTCCTCCTTTCTGCTGCATGCAGAGAATTTTTGGAGATAGAAGGATATTTTAAAAGCATTATCTTTTTTACCATATACTGCAGAAATCAACCTCTGCAGCATTCTCCCACTCCCCAGTGAATAACAAGCTGAGCTCTCCCTTTCTGCTCCATGCAACAGACAACGGGGCATGCCCCACTCTATGGCATGTGATGGAAATGGCCTCCAACAGTGGAGTGGATTAAATCAGATACAACAATCTCTGACTGCAGCACTGCAGTTTTGTTTCTGATGGTCTTTATTTAGCACAGAAGATGAAGAAACAAGAAAGTTGTGCATTGTTGATCTGCCCTTCTAAATAGTGCAAGAATTGGAAGGGAAAATTAAAATTAATTTCTCAAATAAGATTTGTCTTCCATTGGGAAAAACAAACAAACAAACAAACCACAGTTGATCTTCAGAGTGCAATTGGGCTTCCAGACTAAGACATTCAAACTCAGTTGTCTACATGGAAGGTAGCTGTCTATGCTTTTGTTACAGTTCCTTGAAGGTCTGGTCAATACAGGCATCAATTCTGTTTAACTACACTTGTGTATCCAGTAGTATTTGAGATGTGTCAGGGTATCAGAGCTATCCACACAGGACTGGTAGATATCATGTGGGACTATGGGATAGCCTTGGCTTTCCAGATCAGTAGCTGGAGACCAGATAAGGGTGCCTTAGGGCATCATGGTTGTCTCTATGACCTGCGTTTTAAAAGTTGAAATAAGCTCCACTGAATACACTATTTATTTAGAGCTCCACTGAAAACTCTAGCTCACATGTAGGCACTGACACAGTGTCTTAATTTGGTTTAAGCTGTGAATTGAATCTCACCCCTATAAAAGAAGCATGCCATGTTTATAATTACTGGAGAATTTGCACATTTTTCAGTAATGAATCAAAACTAAGACTAAAGAATCATTCCCTAGAAGTAATGTTCTTTAGGAAGCTGTCTAGGTAAATGGGTTTTAGCTTAGCAAACTTGTTAGATGTCTACATTTTGGAAGGATGAACACAGGTAGTTGTGGCTGGGAAAAAAAACCAACTAAACAGAAACCAGTTAGTTCAGAGATGGTTTCTATTACCATCTGAGCATGTGCTAGCTGATTTTAAAGTGTGTTCCAAGACAAGTGAGTACAGCAGTTCAGGCCCTGAAATGAAACTGCGGCCATTTTTGGCTAGTTGCCCATTTGAATCAAGCTCAGCTGAACCAGAACCTAGCATAACCTAGCATCTGGTGGTGGTTGATGGCAGTAGGTCTCACACAGCTTGCAGATCTCCAAAGTACAGGAAGGCTTTGCATTTGGTTGAAGGGATTAAGCACAAAAATGGAGTGTTCCACCAGCTAAATATCTGTTCTTAAGGAGATCTTTCTGTGCTGATCTCTACAAGTGTGCCAATGGTCCCATTCTTTCCGGTGTCATCTTATTTTTAAAATATGATGGTGCTAACATATGATAGAATATCACATATTAATAGAATATTACAGTGATAATTTGTAACCCAAAGTTACAGCCTTGTATTTGAGAATTAGCTTTTTCCTAAGCATTCTCCTCTTACCTCCTATTCCTTATTCCTTCTATCGCTTTTAGGTATGCCACAAGTTAATTGATGGTCAATGACCAGGAGAATTCATGTTACAGTTTATGACACTGTACATTGGATAGGATGAAAGAATTCATTATTTTTCCACCAGTATCAACTCCTTACATTTATAATGGTTGCGATCAAACAATATCATGCTTGACGTGAGTACACCTCCTACCTTCTCCAACCAACCTATTTAAAAGAAATAATTAAACATGTAAGGAACATGTTAAATCACTGAATTTCCACTAGGCACTAATGTAGTACAAACTATCCATGCAAATAGTTATTTGGGCAAATTGTCTGCTGCTCCAGCTTCATTGGCTTTAATCAGTAAAGAACTCAGCTGAGGTTTCCCAAGGGAGGATGTTGGATTTTAAACTGATGCTGTGTTTGAGTTTGGCCAAGAAGCCATGATGATTAAATCTATGCTTAAACATACTGAGGATTTTCTCAGTTCTTCATATGTCTGTGCATTTCAGGCCATTTCCCTTACCAAAAAAAAAAAAAAAAAAGGTGCAAAATATTTTTATTTCCCTATTTCCACACTCTGAATTCATGGAAATGTCCATTTGTTAATGTTTAAATAGAATCATTTGGGGTTGGATGCCCAGTAGTAGGGAAGCATTATGTTGGGAGGAAACAATGTGAAATATAACACCATCTTCCCCATGAATGAACAAAAAACCCTTACCCTGCCTCTCACTTCCTTCCCCATGCACCCCCAAAAGAAAAGAAAAGAATTGAAAAAATATTAATATATAAAGAGGATTTTCCTTCACTAATGATATTCAATTGTTCTGTGAAATAAAAAATGGTACTAAGTATAATGAGATGCCAAATACAAAAAAGCCATGCTGCTCATCTCTAAGCCCTTCTGTTCCTTGAAGTGAAAACTCATTTTAAGAAGATTATGCTGCATATATTAGAAGATGGGCTGATATTCTGTGTTCATACTCTACTGGGGCTTTGGCAGTAAAAGAGAGAGAGGAAGAGAAGGAAAACAACAAAGCTAAAAAACAACATTTGCTCCTATTTACCTAATATACCAATGTGAGGCATAAGACTCCATTCATTTAGGCTTGAATATATGTATAATCTGATGGATTCTTCAGTTGAAAAGGAGACATAGAGTATTTTTGATTAGCAAGGAGGCTACAGAGGGGAATAAGGTGGTATTTGAATGAATTCCAAATTCAACATGAGCTACACAATTTTCCTGGTTTCAGGGAAACAAAAACTTAAAAAAAATTCCTTTG
The DNA here is from genome assembly GCA_013401275.1 of Pandion haliaetus. Classification (NCBI taxonomy): domain Eukaryota; kingdom Metazoa; phylum Chordata; class Aves; order Accipitriformes; family Pandionidae; genus Pandion; species Pandion haliaetus. Next base: position 70,981 of record VYZV01016893.1, on the reverse strand, counting down.
ATTATAGGAGAAGGGCTCAGATTCCCCACAAAATAATTCCAGAGTTGTAGAAATGTAAGAAGATTTAATTCCTTTACTGCATGAGGGGCAGGTAATATATTTCCAAAGAATGGGTAGCTGAATGTGAGTTTCTTAATGAATTTGTGATGAAGAAAGCTTTTTCAATTCATACCCAAGGAAGGTATTGCTGGGGTTGGTGTTGAAATTTTAAATAAGAAATTGTGTGTCTGTTCTCCACCTTAATTATCTCTTAACAATATTTTTGCCATGGGAATTGGCTATAAGTTTTTAATCTAATGATTGTTTAAGGTAGAAAACTACACAAATAAGATTTTTGGTTAATTTCTGAATGTTTATTATGTCAGTTTAGGACTAAGTTTAGCTATCTGCAGTTGCAAATGCAAGACTTGTTCTGTCCAGATTTCTTTTCTATACCCATCTAATTTATTTTTCAAAAGAAATTAATACAAAATCATGTTACTGACCTCATGTTATATTGAACACATAATATGTTAAGGTCCTGCTGTGAGTGAAGGGTTGGGCAAGATGACCTCCCACCCCTCTAACATAATTTATTCTACCTGTTTGGCAGTTTTTTCATCTAGAGACTTGTCACTTATTTTCTTTCATTTTATTACTTCTTTTCCTTTCATTTCATTGGCATCAGTAGCAGCATTCTGGGAAGAAATAAGGGCCTGATCCTTTTTGATTCATCCTTTGAATGATTATTGCATTGTGCATGAGAGGAATTAATTTGAGTGGCAACTGGACAAAAATAAATTGGATATTTTTTTTATATTATATTTTCCACCTTTGGTAAAACTAAAGCATAACTTAACATTTTGTTTCTTTCAAAAACAAATAAATGAAAAATATTTTTCCCTACAATAAATTATACATGGACACACACCCTTACATATATATGGTTTATATATATATACACACACACACACAGAGAAATACATACATGCCCTCAGTCTGAGATAAAACAAACATATTTTAGGTGTAAAGAACGTACATGTTTAAAAATTCAGGTACTTAAAGGCTTTAGGGACCAATTTAATTTTCCTTTGTGTCTTTCATGCTTAAAAGTCTCATTTTAATTGAAATACAAGGGATTTATACTTCTGCTTACTAGCTACCACTGAAAATTAAATTTAGGCTCCTAAATCATTTATGCATTTTGAAAAAAAAACCCAAAAAAACCTCAAATCCTTCAATCCTTTAAAATGTGCATGTTTATACAAGTTAGAAAGATTTAAAATGAAGCTCTTCCATTATTAAACTTAAATGCTCTGACTATGCTTGTTTAATGAAATGAGGAGGAAAAAAAAGCATTTTAAATTTTAAACTGGTCAAAATACATTGATTTTTAAAGACAAGTTTTTAATTCAGTTTTCTAACTGCTGCCCAAGAAATTAATTGAAATAATTGTTCAGTTTATAATGTGTTGAAACAGGAGAGATTTTTTTTTTTTTTTTTCCTTTCTGAATTACTTCTGTCCATGGTACTCCTCTACCCACTCCAAACCTATGGTGTCAGAGCTAAGGCACCTGATCAGAGTAACTTGAAATGCAGTTCATGAAAGTTGAGCAGTCCGGAAAACATACGATCCATCTAATGTTTTATGCATACCTATAGGTCGATAATGTTATTTATCATTACAGCATACTGGCATGTAGACAGAGCCCCAGAGAAGACCACAGGGCTATAAGCTGAAGGGAAGTACAAACAAATGACAGCCCAGCACTGCAGTGCATATATTTGGTAGCAATTATCAGTTTGTGAGGAACTACTGGAAAAGCTGTGGAAGAAATGACCTAATGACCACAGGTGATGCTTAGAAACCTCTGCAAGTTGTGTGGAATAACACTGGAAGAAACTTGCTAGCTATGGGACAAAGTAAATTATTCTGAACTAAGCAGCAGTAAAAAAAAAAAACCTGTTTCAAAGCTTGCATGTGTTACTTGCAAGGACATTACACAATGTCAAGAAATGCTTTAAAATTAACACAAGAAACAAGTGTCCAAATTAATGAGTCTTTATTGAGTATTTTGTTTATTTATGGCTGCCACCTCAAATTTTAATCAGATAAATCAGTTTATGTTTTCCCATGGAAGTAATAATAAAAGTACTCAGGCTATATTACCTAACGTGCCACACATATGAAGGAATGAATCATTGCAAATGCCCCTGCAGGAAAATAGTGTATCTACCTCTTGCAAACATTACTGCACACAAAGGCTAAATTGCAGTGAATGTCAGCCATACTGATCACAATCTAGGACTGGTCTCAGCTTTTCCTGGCTAAAAGGCTGAGAGGAAGAAGAAATGCCTTCCAATGCCTTGCCCACTCCTTGACTACAGATGTAAGAGAAGATGTATTCTGAGCCCTAGGAAATTAGGAAGAGAAGAGGGAAGACATGAAATAAACCCAACAGTGGAGGAGGAGTTACTGGAGGTCACACAATCAGTTGGCAACAGAGCTCAATGTTTTAATAACTGCTTTCTTTTAAGCATTCCTCTGAAGCATGGCTTTGCAAATATTAGAACACAGAGTGCCTTTAGGTGTTCTCCAGAGATAGTCCTCTCAGAATGGCAAGCTCAATATCATATTTCTTGAGCTGACATTCCCTGCTTATTGCAGCCCTGTTACCCCTTGAGAGCAGCATGGCATGTTATTCTAGGTTTCTCTTGGCTAGGTATTTCCTTAGCAGGATTGTTACTGCAATTTCTTATGAGAAGGCTTCACATTTGAAGTGCAGTCTACAAAAGAGGAAAAAATCTTAAATTGGGTTGTGGGGAAATGAAAGATTCAAGCAGTCTAGAAGTCTCTCCTCTAGGAGGGTCCAGATAGATCAAATAAGGGATTATAATTAGAAAATTCCATTTGTATGCTTAGAAATACTTCATTTTGTTAAAGTTACTTTGGTCATGGCAACGTGTAGCCTAGTTGTCACACACAAGATATGAGAATAAGCTCATACCCGTCTTGAGAAACACAACTGTTTACATTAGTATTGTGGTCTATATGATCTATGCAGACTAATTGGATTTCTGAATAATTGAAGAGGGGATTAGTTCTGGTGTTATCATGACAAGAGGATGGTTCCTGTTTTACCTTCATGCTGACAACTTGTCCATCTAAACAGTAAGACTTCAACACCAGATTTAACTGAGGTCTGGGACCATAGTTGCCTTTGGCTTTTTTAAATGACTTGCAATGGCCACAGAGAAAGCCCAATTTAGGGGCTTCAGTTAAGTGCCTAAATTAGGATGGCATGAATCTAGTCTTTAAAGATTGTGATTGTCCCTTGAAGAGTGGCTAGCGCAATGAAAAGGGCTGAGTAAAATTGTAATACAAAATAATACACAGTAATAAGCTGCATAATGATAAGTGAAGTTGTTTATTACAAATGAAGCCAAATGACATCTCTCAGCCACAAAGCTTGATTTATTTCCTTTTTCCTGGTGTGGCTTATGGCATGTGTTAGCACTGTTATCCATGCATTATAAATATTTATTTATGTATTTATATTTTATGCTTTTACAGGCCAGTAAAAACAAATAACTGAACAAGTTTACAGGCAGTTAATTTGGTGTTTAATGGAAATAATAGTCTTCAAATGTCCTGCTTTGTGAAAGCACTGAGCAGAGCTTCTTCAAGGAACCATTTATAGCAAGTGAGAATTTTCCCTCTGGGTGCTGGGAACCCAGTCTTTGAGTCCCCTTTTTATTCTTTGCAAAACAATGAAAATAGCAAAATTCTGGCAATGGCACTGAAAATTCTCAGTAATTCTTCCTTTCAAGGATATAATTGCTGTATCATGGTAAGAAAAATAAATGACAGCAGTTGGCCATAATGATCTTTGAAGAAATAATTCAGGTTCTGTCCTGACTGATAAATAATATAAATGAAAATTCTGACTCTTAGTTTTTATAATAAAAATATTTTTCTTTTTAAAAAATCAATTATTAATACATTTAAAAACTAGATATTCTCCTTTACTTTTCCCCTTTTTTGAAAGAAATGTTACAGAAAAAGGAAGGTAAGAAGGGGAAATGTTTGAAAAAAAATGGAATGCAAAGACAGACAAGAGAGTACTTTCAGAAAACATAAACTCAAGACATTTCATTGGCCCTGTTTGATTAGTTTCTCTGATCTCTTTAGTTGCAGTTTGCTGAAAATGAGAACATTTAGGGAACATTAAATTTTATATGGGAAACACATTTTTTTGAAGAATAAACCAGCCATATTTCTTCAAAGCATTTACACACCAAAAAAATCATTATTTTTTTTGTCCCTGGGGTCCTATTTGGTCCAATTTTCTCCCTATTACCATTTCACCACCACAAAGGGGCTTTACTTCACTGAAAGATCACATCTCATATGGAGTAGTTTCCTGTTTAGCTTAGAGCAAAAATTAGCTATACAGCATGGCAGCAGAGGCACAGCAGAGGAGCAGGGGTGGCTGGGAACAACAGCATTGTGGGTTTCTGCCTGTGCTGGAGGCCGTCTTGTTCAAACCTTGCCCAGGCTCAGTAAATCAAGGCAGAAAAAAAATGGTGATAAGACCAATCTCTTCCTCATTTCTGTTCTGATGAGTATAAAAGATGATGAAGTCCCCTGGGAGGGAAATCTATGTAGCAAGTTTCTAGCCACTGAGGTCATCCACTTGTCCCAGAGTAAGCAGTTATATCATAACCCTTCATCAGCAAAGCCTTTTATTTCCTTCAATAAGCTTTTGTTGTTGTTCTTGTCTTTGATCTGTTTTGGTTTATTTGTGTTGGGTTTGGGGGTTTTGGGGGGTTTTGTGTGTTTGGTATTGGAATGGTTTCTTTTTTATTATTATTATTATTTTAAACATAGAGGATAAATTTATTTATTTTCTGCAGTACTAAAAGAGGAAGGAAAACCCCACTGAATAGTCCATTACTTTCTCCCATGTCCTTTAAGCAGTTCAGAATTCAGCTTTTATGTTGATGGTGGTTTAGCTGCATTTGATTAAAAACATAAACTAATTACAATGGAAATGCAGCTCTGCAAAACTTTTAGAAAAACACATTATTTTGTTTTAGGGTTCAGTTAATATACATTCATTTATCATCTTTATAAGAGATGTACAGGGCAATGATGAATAAACCCTGGCTTCCAATCAGGAAATGCAAATTATTCTTCCTTTTCTTTTTTGTTTCCTCTTTTTTTTTTCCCCCCAATGAATAATGCATACCAGTAAATTTGAAGGAAAAAAAAAAAAGGTGCCAAAAATCTGGCAGGATGTAATGACAAGCAAGAAATGTAATGTGGTGTGTTACCAAAAAAACCTCTAAAGGGAAGCTAAATGCTGCATTTCCTTCAGTCACAATTACATCATCAACCTTGAACTTAGGGGAAAGTCTGCAAAGTATGAACCAGAGAAAGAATAGGGAGGGGAAAAGTTTTCTGTGAGAAATAAAATAGATAAATTCCAACTCCTAGTTTTGGAGCCTTTCTTTGGTTTGGTTTGGTTTGGTTTGGTTTGGTTTTATACTGGGGCCCAAAATCATGTCCCCTAACTTGAGACATACACCTGCCTACCTGAAACACTTTAATCAAAAGTGCCAGCAATCTTGGCTCTCTTTAGAGAGAGACAAATCTGCACTCTTGCTGCATCACAGAGATCTTAGGCTGGCTGAACTGGTTGAGCTCCTGACCTTCCTCCACATGAATTGAAGGAGTTTCAGTTGATTGGGCTTTTACCTTAGACCATGTCTTTAAAAGCTTGAACTTACGTAGCCTGAATTTAGATTACAGCTTCATCCTCCTGTCACACACCAGAGTCAACTCTAATGAAATCAGCTGAATAATCACAGTTTAAACATACCACAAGAAGGTCTCAGTGGAAGATGTATAGCTACACACGTACCACAAAGAAAGAACTATATAGCAAGGTCTTATGCTTTTCTCTGAAGCGTTGAAACGCAGTGAAAGCTTATTCCTCTTCAGAGCCCACTACTTATACTGAGCTCTTGACTTTAAACCACAGTATTGGCATATCTGAATCATAAACTGCATAGAGAAAGCATTGTAAAATCTTTTTCTTTTTTTTCCTTTTTCTTTATTTTGTTTTGTTTTGTTTTGTTTTGGATGGTTGGTTTTTTTTCCCCAGCTCCTTAAATTCTTAAGAGTGAAGGGTTATAAAAACTTTGGACTACAATGCCGATGCCTGTCACTATTGTGTTTGAATCCAGTCATACTTCCTAAAATGAAAAGAAAATACATTACCTCTAAGTTTAACCACAAACTCGTTAGACTGAAGGCTATGTCGATCTGTGACCTCTAAATGCCAGGAGAACTTTGACAAAAAAGATTAGACAAGAGGAACCAGACTGCAGAGTTTTAAGCACTGATTATTAAATGTAGAATGGAAACCTGAAGTCACTTTTCTTTTTACTTTTTCTAAAGTCTGACTTATTTTGGAGTGCCCTAATTTAAAGACTTGAGCTGCTCAATTCCTCTGTGGCATTTGCTTTGTGAATGAGTCTTAGAAGAGTTTGGTTTACCTGAGATGGTTGAGCAAATAGATTATAATACTCAAGAACAGCTTTTACATTGTCTTTTCTTAAACAAAGGTATAGTTTGAAAACCTCAAATGTTCATAAAGCTAGAGTCAAGACCTAGTCACATGAGATCCTTGAAATGTTATGGCTTTTTTTTTTTTTCCTTTTTAATGTAGGCTTCTTATCTGTCTCAAAACATTCAAGTTTTGAATTTTGATTTTGAATCAGTAATAAAAATTAACTATATGAAAATAAGAGATAGAAGAAAATTGGCCAAATAATTGCAGGAAGAACTGAATATTTAGTTTAGGGATAATAATAAGTTGGACTAAATAACTTCTGTGTGCACATTTCAATTTTCTTACAAAGCAAAAAAGAGAAAGAAAGTCTTTCTATTTCAGTTCAGTCTACATTGATTCTCCTTTGGGTCTTTCTGTTTTGGTTGGTTTTGTTGTTCGTTTGAGGGTGTAACTTTTGCCAAAAAGTTCCTTGAAGTGTTTTGGTCATCCAGACAGTACCAAAAAATGTTGCTTTTCAGTTTTGAGTGCTTAGGGATAAGTGTGGGCACATTTTATAGTAGTTAAGCATACAGGAAGAGGTTTAAGAAAATGGGCTGCTAAATCACATTGGATTTCAAAAAGATTTGAATCACTACACTTCTGTAGATTTCTTTAAATTTCTGACCTCTTATTGCAGATCTCTGAACACGTCAGACTGCTGAATAAGAATTTGCATCTTAAAACCAAAACCATGTAAGTAACCACTTGAAGCATTCTCCCTACAAGAATATCCCTGCACCAGACCTATGAAGTAGTTGTATCTCATCCCCTATTCTTCTTCCTGATAGCCACCAGCATTGCTAGAAGAGATATCACAGTTTATGAGTTTTTTGCAGTTTACTAGAATAATTTCTAGTTCTACTGCTAAAGGACTATTCTTTCAGTTTTGAACAGATGGTTTGAGTCCTTTCTGATGACCGAGTTACACCCACTTTTTTATACAAAAGTGCACATTCAGGGCATAATCATTAAGATAGTTGTTGATAAACACATGTTGTTTCCAAAGCTAAGTTTTTTTTCCTTTTAGTAACAATGTTGAAATTATAATTTTTATTCTTTTGGCTTGCACATTGTGTTGCTGCTGCTATTTATTTCTTCTCATCTCCCTCTTTTCCATCCCCAAGACCGCCACAAATCCCTGGCATCAATTGCCTATGTGAAAAGATATTTCATGGATGGATAAAGGCCAAGATCAGGTTATCTCATAAGGACATAGCAAAATGTCTTCTGGCATACCTTTAAAAAATCAAGAAATCAAGGCAGGATGAGACCTCTCATTGTGTTAGAAGTCAAAATATATTTATTGTCCAGATGTAATTTCAGTTTTATTGCCCAGATCACAGGTCATTGGTTAGCAGATGCTGGGCAGGGAATCTAGCCGGTCAGCTAATAGCCTCCCCGCTGCTGAAATTAACTAACAGTCAAAAGGTTTAATAACCAAAGGTCACAATAGGCTGTTTGAAGAGTCGGTAGGAATCCAGCTGATAAATTATCTTCTTCTGTTCTCAGGGAAATGCTGCCTCACCTCCCTCCGTGATATAAAATGAGAATTAGAAAAGTAAACTCTTACTCCAGGCCAAAAAGTTGATTTTCACAGCTTGCCAACGTGTTACAAGAAGTGCACTTCCTGTCCTAAACACTTGCCTGTGCTGTTGCTGTTTATTCTAAAACCAAAACTGATCAAATTAGCAAGTGAAGCAAAAGTAATTTATTAATAGATTAGGAGTGAGTGGAGATTTTTGAGGTTTATTTTTGTAAAAGGATTTGAGAATATGAAACAGAAGATAGTATGCAAGCATGGAGAATCCTTGTAATACTCAATTTTATGTTTGCATTTCAGTTATTCTCCCAATCTATCATGCTAGGGTTAACAAAACCTACCAGAGTTAGGATTAGAGTCCTCAAAAAGATTATGATATAAGAGTTTATCCTCAAACTATACCAACCCATCAGTCTTGAATCTAACTGCTAGAGGCACATAGAAGTATATTTTGTCACTTCCCCTGTTAACTTCATCATTCCCATCTAAAATGCCAAGAAAATGACAATCCAGCCTTGATAAGCTGCTAGAGTTTTCAGAAAAAAATGACCATTAGTGAACACTGAATGTTTCATGCTTATTAAATATCTTTATTTTTTCAACTTTAACTTTTCCATGAAGTAGGCAGAAGCTTATTTTGCACACCCTTAAAGACAGCCTTGTGAAACACTGAGGCCTGAAACAAGTATTACCATTATGGAGCAATTTTGAGCAGTGAGGAGAGGGAGGAACCTTTTCTCTACTTTTCCTTTATTAACATCATCCTTAGGTGCTCCATTAATCATGTGATGGAAGAATTGCCAGGCCATATCAAGCCCTCCTGTCATTCATATCATGGGGCTTTGTCCATGCTTTATAGAAAAGGTCTGAAGTGCAAGATAATTAAGGCCATGATGTTAAAGTTACTGGAGAGATGCACCAAGTTCCCTTATGTTTACCTGACCGTAACGCTGGTCCCAGGTTTGAGCTTGATCTGCAAACTAATTCAACTTTCATCAGTCATGTCCATACTTCCAACAGGGGTAAGAGTTTGCATCCAGATACTCAGCACCTGTCCTATGAAGACATGCTAAGAGAGTTGGGGTTGTTCAGCCCGGAGAAGAGAAGGCTCCAGGAAGACCTTACAGCAGCCTTCCAGTACCTAAAGGGGGCCTACAAGACAGCTGGAGAGGGACTTTTTTCAAGGGCATGTAGTGATAGGACAAGGGCTAATGGCTTTAAACTGAAAGAGGGTAGATTGAGTAGATTTAGATTAGATGCAAGGAAGAATTTCTTCACTGTGAGTGTGGTGAGGCACTGGAAGAGGTTGCCCAGAGAAGTTCTGGATGCCCCATCCCTGGAAGTGTTCAAGGCCAGGTTGGATGGGGCTTTGAGCAACCTGGTCTAGTGGAAGATGTCCCTGCCCATGGCAGGGGGGTTTGAACTAGGTGGTTTTTGAGGTCCCTTCCAACTCAAACCATTCTATGATTCTATGCTCTGGATTGATTCTTGTGCCTGAATTTTCCTATCTGGCTGAACTCCTAGCTCATTCTGGATGTGAATCAAGTCATTGTCAATGTGAATAACTGATGAGTACGGTCTAGAAGGTGAGCCTGAGTACCAAGAAAGCATAAAAGCAGAGCTACACTCTGAATATGCAAACATGATTAAATAACGGAAGTGGGCTTGCATAGGTAACTTTTACTGATGGCCCAAATTCAGCCACTGACATTTGAATTTAAAGAACAAAAACCTTCCCTGCTTGGAGAAATTTCATTCATAGACTGTAGGATCTCAGCTTATGTTGTACTTTTCAACATTTTCTCATATCCCTGTGCTGCAATCAGGCTAAAATAATAATCTCCTTTTCATTTCATATTCATGCCCTTGTTCAAGGGCATGAGGGAAATGAAATAATACATAAACCTCAGGACCAATATTGCAAACACACATGTAAAAAAGAGCATGACCAATCCTGCAAGCAAGTATGAAATATTGCAGTAAACTTACAAGCCCTTAGCAAAACATGAAGTGAACTCAACACACTCATGTGAGCATGCAGGAGAACGTTAGAAGATTAGTCCAGGCACTGGACTAGAAAAGAAATTAAGAACAGCTACCTGATAGGGTTTGTGATATTGTAGCAAAGTACTGTAAAAAATTTGAAATTTTCAGAGTGGCAAGTAAAGTGAGTCAGTTCAAAAAGAAAGTGAGAGTCACTAATCCTTATGAACTGCAGCCCACAGCTGAAAAGAGGTCCTTCTTACATTTTAGGTGATATGCATGGCTTCATGTTTTCAATCCAAGGGGTTCATGACACTGAAATTCACCTGACACATACATGTTAGAAGAAAAATGGCAATTTGCTGTCAGCGAACGCTGGGAAAGAAGAAAGAGGAAGGATGAAAAAAAAAATAATTAAAAAGCTATGTTTCTGATGGAACAGTTTGGATTACTAGGTGGGACTCATTTGTCCGAACATAGATGAACTGATCAATAAATGCTTCTAGGAGTGATTACCTTACTTTAAGGTATATATCAAAGCTAGATTAATATGAATCAACCTCTGGAAAAGTCTGTTTCTCTCTATTCTGGACTCTCATTAAGGAAGTCTTAGGTAATGAGATCAGACTTAGGCCTCTAAATTTTAGATAACCAATGTTAAGGGAGATGAATCACTTCCTTACTTATTTGTGATAAACTAGTCCTCAAATAATCCAGCTCAAAGGGACACACACAACCTATTCAGGTAATAGCACAATCAAGGGTATGGGGCTTACTCTATCGAAGAGAAAAGTATTGAGCTGTTTTACTGCTCGACAGAGTATCTAATAATTAATTACCATTATGGATGTTGATTTGATAAGCATAACTCCCACAGAAAGCATTGATGCTCAGGTTGCAAGTGACCAAAGTTATTTGCTGCAAACATTCTGTGGGTTTTTATAAGATTTGGGTGATGTGGCCTCAGTTTCCCATTTAGACAACAGCTTCACCTACTGAAATGCTGGGAAATACTTCAGAAATGGGGAATATGTAGAACTTTCAGGCAGGTAAGGAGCTATTCCACATTCATAGACTTTGTACTTGCACAGAGTAAATAAATGAGATAAATGCTATCTATATTAGTGTCCCTTTTAAACTGTTCCTTTTCCTACTCAGCAGTTTTTCTCTTTTAGTCCCACACTTCACTTGGCCAATTACATTAATGTGTGTTTGTCAATACTGAATTTCATTTGCTGCATAACAGCTCAGAGCCCAGCAAATCTTGTTGAATTTTCCTTGCCTCTTAAGCCTGAGTTCTTGTGTCTCCCCAGCCTTGTGTTGTCAGCAAAACTTAACACATTTACGGTTGGTCTCTTGATCTAGGGCAATTACAGAGAGAAGCAACAGCAGGTGCAGGAAGCTTAACAAGAGACGGATGTTGTACTATCATTGTGGTCTCCAATCATGCATTAGTATCAGTGTTGTCAAATTGGTTCAAATTAAATTGACATGGTGGTAGAATAGGTATCACACAGTTGTTATAAATCTAAGACTTTCTTGGCTCTAATGTGTTGAGAGGAGACAAAGAGAAGGAAACAAGCATGTGCAGAGGCAATAGAAGGTGAGAGTGAATGAAGGGAGAAAAAGGGAAAAGAGGCTTTAACAGGCTACCTACTATATCTGTGGATTGTCATAAGAAGATAATTGATGATGACATGTGCAGTTCAGAACACAGGAAATGCATAATCATTATTCAATACTTTTTGTTATTCCCAAGGCAGAGAATGAACAGGCTACAGGTTATAAAGGATGAAAAAATCTGTAACTTGGTGCCACATCACCTAGCTTTTCCCCATCAGGCCACCCTGTGGAATGCAGAGCCCTGACCTGAGAGCATCTGGAGCACCTTCCTGGTAAGAGGGAGCTTAGGTGAAGAGGAAATTTTATCAAGGTCTCCCATATCTTGAGTAATTCCTCTGGGTCATTATACTGTTATAAAACTGCTATTCTCTAACTGTAATTGAATGCTTTGAGATATTTTATTCTTTTTGCATTCAGTAGACTCTACAGGAGTATTTTTAACACATCAAACTCTTCAAAGGACTTATGGAAGGGATATTCCTTCTATGAAGTAGCAAAAAGGTAAACAGCCTGTCAGACTGGTACATTTCTGGGCACACACAGTGAGAGAACTCTGATCCTTCAAATGAGCCTGACGAAGTGTAGGCTGTTCACAAAAGCATTCAAGTTAAGAAGATAGCCACCTTGAAGTCCAGACAAATAAATATTTCCAGAATATGAAGAAGGCATCATGAGACAGCATGAGTAATTCAACAAAGGAAAATGTAACGTCTTGCACTCGGTGAAAAATAACCCCAGGTACCAATACATGCTGGGGGCCAATTGGCCAGAAAGCAGCTCTGACTGAGAAGGATCTAGGGGTCTTGGTGGACAAGAATTGAATATGAGCCAGCAATGTGCCCTTGCAGTAAAGAAGACCAACAACATGCTGGGCTGTATTAGGAAGAACATTGCCAACAGGTTGAGGGAGGTGATCCTTCCCCTCCAGTCAGCACTGGTGAGACATCTGAAGTACTGTGTCTGTTTCTGGGCTCTGCAGTACAAAAGAGATGAACACACTCGATAAAGTCCAGTGAAGGGCCACAGAAATGATGAAGACATTGGTGTTAAGCTGTCCACATAGAAAATACACATTTAATTTTCCATAGTAGTCAACAGATGTTGATCTAAATACACTTAGTTCAGAAAGCTATGTATGTGGTCCTAAACCACACATCTAAATTCCATAAGCTGAATAGCTTTATTATGTTTTTAAAGTAACAGTTTGATTCAGCTGTCTAAAATGAAACATCTACCGTCATTTGAGATGATGAGGGAGTATGAAACATCCACATGGGTCTCGCAGGACTACGCAATGCCTATACCCCTCTGGACTGGAATTTGGAAGCCAGAAGCAATAATCTAGAGCATATTGAATGGCATTAGACACATCTTTAAAACAGCTCAGTCAAATCTCTGATTTATTTTGACTGTAACAGGAGTTCAGAAACCAAGTTTAGAGGTAGACCATCACATCTAAGTATCTAAGCGTAGGTTTTCAGTCTGTGAGTTGAATCCCATCCCATATACTGAGGTGAATTAAATCTCACTCAGGATATGTTGGAATGAGTGTGTGCAGGAGTAACGCTTCCTTGATGAGAACATGTATTTCTTCTGAAGTAATATAAGAACAGGAAAGGCAATAATGACAGACAACAACCTTTCCCCATGTTCTACACAAGGAGAATTCTTTTTTCTGTTTTATCCCTTTGTTAGCTGGAAAGCAGTTCTCTTATTCCTATTATTCTAAGACCTTTCCTAGGATCAAGTGGTCCTTCAGTAAATCAGCAGTTAAGGTACTGACCCTGCCTATGGCCTTCAGCTGCTGAACTTTACCCATCCTCCTTATCCACTAACTGGAAACAAATGGCCTGCTCATGAACCAAAATGTTTGATGTTGCACCCTGTTTTTTAGGGTGGAAATGAAGCTGTGGTTCCCTGACTATACTATAGTGTTGGTAAATCTCCAAAGTCCAACATTTTGAATTATCTTCATGTGAGAGGCATTGCTGTTGAGGGGCCTGCTGTGTACAGACTGGATTTACTCTTTGAGGAAAGCATTAAAGCAGAAATTTTGTCAGTTTAAGAGAATATTAACCATTAAAATCATTATAATGAGATGGACTTTCTTTTAATCTCCATCCGTCTCCTTCAAAAACCAAGTCTTTTCCATAAGGATTTATTGAAGTTACTATAGATTGACTGCCAAGCACTCAATATTTATCTTTTTGATAGATTTAGTCAGGCCATTTTGTTTAATTTTCCATATGTTTCACTGCAAATCAATTATTTCACCACCATCACTCACCTGTTTCTTCCCTTCTTTGTTTGACATTCTCAGATTCTAGGCTTTGCATTGCAGTTACTTTTTTTCATCCAAAGATTTGCATGAGATTGAGATTATAGTCCTATCTCTTAATCACCTATCCAGAAAAATTTAAGAAAGTGATACACACACAAACACACACACACACACAAGATTATATTCATTCTCTCTATAACATAGCTACCTTTTGGTACCCAGCAGAAGAAAATCTGTTACTTAAATAAAGCTGAATCTGTTACTTAAATTTAAGTCCTTTTGCAGTTATGCACTGCTTTCTACCAGATTCCTGAATTCTGACATCAGTTGTTGACTTTGATTGTAATGCACTGAAATGATCCTTCATTTGTGTGTAGCTCTCATGAAAGCACATCTATAATTAGAGTTATTGCAAAATACTCACAAACAAATCCTATCTCAGGGAGAATTCATTTTGCTTGCTGTTTTATTAAAGACTGGAAAGCCAGTCTTTGTGTCTATGAGGGTGAGGAACGTTTCCAAAGTCTTTCTAATAGTGTTTTGTTTAGAGTAAATGATTTTTTTTTTTTTTTTTAAGAACTATAGCATTAGAAATCATAGAAAATTTAAAATTTTTTACTCCAATCCAAAACCAGAAGGAAACCTTCACTGAAAATGCTTACCTATACTACTGAAGATCAAAATTTTTTGCCAAATAAAGGCAATGCCAAAAAAGTAAAAAAGATTGAGGTAGATAAGGGAGTGTAGTCATGATGGAAGACACAGAGCATTACACAGAGCAAATAATCAGCTGAAATATATACTGTGGACATATTTGGTTGGCTTGTATGATTCTCCCAGGGAATGTTGGGATATTCTCCAGCAGATGTTTCATTGTTTGGACATTTAAAACTAGATTAGGAAAAGCAATAGAAAAGGAAGTGCAGTGAATAATCATTAAAAAAATGGATGAGATGATTGCCATTGGAACAGATGAACTGATTCCACGTGCCTTATTAAGTATTACATATTTTATTGCTATGACCCTAACATACCCTAAAATTCTTTGTAAGTTTTTTGTATGTTCTTCAGACATTACCGAATGGGATAAATAGTAGGAATGTAGTTTTAATTTAAATCTATCAGTAGATGATACCTTTTGGATATTTAACTAAGAAATATTAAACCAATACTATGATGAGTTCACTGTCCAGATTATGACATAGTTTACTGTTGTCAATCACCTTTATACTGAATGTTTTTTATATATATTCACAATGTGAAATAGAGGAGTTATTTCACCTGCCCCTT
>VYZV01016893.1:41519-54967 GCA_013401275.1 Pandion haliaetus | reverse complement strand
TCTTCCTATTTCAAAACCATGCTGGTCAAAGTCAAGAATAGTTCCAGACAAATGGAAGCCAGGACCTTGCTCCTGCAGCCTGTGCCATGCCAATCAAGGTCAAGAGGGCAAGGCAAAGCAGAACAAAGGAAATAGTATAGAATCTAATTCTTTGTATTTATAAACAAAAATACACCACACTGAAAGGTTTTTTTTTCAGATTTCCTTAGAAGAAATGAAGTAGCCACAAGGACAAATTAGAGACGTTACTGTACCAGAGAGAAAAAAATCACTTCCTACTTTAAGACTAAAATTTTGGTTTTGCTAATAGATGCTATCATGAAAGGTCCAAGAACTCTGTTTGCATAAGATCTTATTGCTATTGTCTCTCTGATAACAATTCAATATGTATCAGCTTAATAGAATGAAGACTGAACAACAGCTGCATGTAAATATTAAAGCAAGATCACTAGGAGACAGAGAATTGATTGTGGACAACAGGAATGTGAACTGGGCTTGAAAGATGTTAATGGGATACCAGAAGGAAGTAGCAGTGAGGTTTCAATGATAGGCTCAAACAAGATGAAAATCATAAAATCACATGTAACATTTACATAATTTGTTTCCAATTCACAGGGATGTTTGTTCACAAACTTTAAAAAATATATTTCTTCAAAGGCTACTCCCATTTTTGTATTACAAATTTGTATAGTTGCATGGAGTCTAATCACAATGATCACACATGGATCGATGCATCTCAGAGTAGCTCAAGTAATTTTGCAGTGAGACCACCTTGACTTCAATTTTGTTTGTAAATGCAATATTTCTTTTGGTTTGGGAAAAAATATAGTTAAATACATGGCCCATTGACTGTGCATATCCATTTTTTCAAAAAGTATTTTGGAACCTAGTTCACATTGAGTCAACAGATCCTGAAGCTAAATTCAGTGCACTGAGTATGGTTCATAAAAGCAAACTCTACTCCAGGTGGGAAAGTCACACAACCTAAAGTTTTAGATATGGATGCTTTAAGTGGGCTGAGTATGTCCCTGCATCCATTTACCACCAATGAAATCTTTTCTATTACATGCTTCTTACTGAATATAGACACCAGAATGAGTTTCCATGATCAGACTAATGCCCTTAATTGCCTTTAAAGGTTTGTTTTGTAGTGTTTAATCACTGGTGTAAAGGACACTAAGCAATTAAACACTCTGGCTGCTTCAAACTATTGAGGACCCAAGTAGATTTTCACCTCCTGGGTCCTGAGACACCAGCATGGATATGGATGAGCAGATTTAACTGTCTCCTGATGAGAATACACATGAATCCTCAGCAAGTATAAAATGAGAAGACTGTACTGGGTTTGGTGGAATGACACTATCCACAATTGCTGTAAAAGCACTAGCTGATAGGTGCTTTCTTGCTAAAATCATCTATTGGCACATTGTATAATCTCCTTTCATGCTTCTAAGAATTAGGGACATTAGAGACAAAGAGGCATTAGAGGACTTCATCTAGTGTAGGTGGTGAGGTGCATCCAGGTAGGTGCGTTGCATTTGGTTTGAAATATCCTCTAACTAAACCAGAGCAGTTGTAATTCATGCCACTGAGGCAAAGAATCAGGGCTTTAGATGATGGTCTTGGTGTTAAAGTTAAAGGACACATCATTTGATCTGCAACACATTTCTGTCCTTTTTTGGATGATAAAAGCTGATGTGAGTTCATGGGGAAGACTGGACAGGTTTACAAAAAAAAATTAAAAAAAAAAAGAGACAACAGAAATAAGAAAGAAAAAAAGAAAAAAGAAAAAGAGAAAAGAAAGAAAAAAGAAGAAAGAAGAAAGAAAAAAAAAGAGAAAAAAGAAATAAAAGAAAAAAGAGAAAAGAAAAAAAGGAGATGGTTACTAAGTACCTCAAAAGCACATCTTGCTGAGGAACTCCCTGAGCTTAAAGTCTTTAGAGGCCAAAGAAATATTGAAAGAAATTATCATGCTTACTTGCATAGCTTAACATAAAGACCATTGGGTCAACCACACCATAGTGAAGGCCATAGTCATCTGTTTATGGATTGTGTTGGACAGAGGGTTCTGGACAAAATGAAAATTAGATTTTACAAACTACATCTCCCTCTAGTTATAATGTGCATAAGTGTCATCCAATAATAGGCAATTTATATAGGTCTAGATAACCTCAAAGTAAAAATTCCTTAGTTTTTTTATGAATTACAAGGAGAGTTATGGATAGTTCAGACTCAGGTTTGGTGAAGTAATTTACTGTTACTTACTTATCACTGAAATGTTGCTAAAACAGGGAATATTTGCAGCATTTCATAGCAACTATATGCAAGAGTCTGATTTAGGTCTCAATTCTAGTAGAATCAATATGGAACATCTCCCCATCTGGGGTTTACTTCTCCAGACCTGGCTGTTAAACAGTGGTAGTTGAACAGCAAGTCCCCTGGAGTATTTCAGGAGGCAGAAAAAGGCAAAAAACAACTGGGTAGCAGTGAAGTAAAGTCTACTATTCTGTAATATAACACTAACTGTATTACATGGTATGCATACCATAACTTTGCTCCCTCACCAGTGCAGTCAAAGACACAGAAAAACTAGAGCAAAAAAAAAAAAGCAAACATTAGATGGTGTGTATTGAGTCAAGAAAAACCCAAGACATTTGGAAACCCTAATAAAAAAGTATTTGTTGCTCTTCTGCTTGATAGAAGCTATTCCAAAAATCTTGCAATCAAAGGCAGATCGATATCTGAATGAGCATAATGACAGGAGAAAAGGAAACTCTGGGTGAAGGTACTGTGAGAGACTGAAGGAGTTAATGTGTCAAACATTGTTGTGAGGCAAGTTCTGCTTGATGACTAACTCTGCATAACAAGGAACTCTGCCTAGCAAGGAACCGCGGGTGAAAAGAAGCCCATCAGTGCCCATCAGCAATGGGAGGGGGAGGGTGTGCTGGAGGGTGCACAGACCCTCTTCTCTTGTGCTGCTCTGATGCACTGAAGAGGGCAGCTCACCATGTTTGGCAACAGGGAAGGGGAAGCTACTCCCCAAACGACCCCCAAGACCATGGCCCAAAGGCTACCTACTTAGCCTAATGAGTTCAAGTGCCCACTCACAGGAGGGGCAAGGATGATAAAAGAACACAAACTGAAGCCCCATGTGTACAAGCCCACCGGAACCAGATCCCTCTGCTGACTGGAGCAGTGCTGGACCCAGGACCAGTGCAATCTTTCTCTTCTCTCTCTCTCTCCCTTTCCCTTTTCCATAATCCCTACAACTCACCCCTTTAGACATAAACTGTTGACCAAGTCTAGGAATTACTGACAAGGAGTCTAGAAAGCAAGGGGGTCTGCTCTGAACCTCGTGACTCAACAGAGGGTGCCCCTTATTGTCTTCCCTGAACTGGTTCCCAAATAAGCATGGCCTGTAGTAAATGTTTGGGGTGTGTATTTAGCATGTTACACAGTTTACTGACAAAGCCTCATGCCAATTTTTGTTGTGACCATACCAGTTTTGGTGGTGAGCATGCCAATTCTTTATGTGAGCAAAGAAAAATTGAGTTTTATGAGTTAAAGAATCCCTGGCGTTGTTTCACCTTAATCCTGACCTGGGAATCAGCAAACCTGAGTCATCATCCTGAGAAACTGGGACGCGACAGGTACCAAGTTATTGTCTTGTTTTATGTGTCCAGAGGAGTCTCTTTCCCAATAACAGTTATTGGAATAGTCTGACTTATGTTGGTGTGTTCCACAATGAACATTAATCCTATGATTTCTGGTGCCAAGGTATTATTTTCACTTCAAAGATTTGCTTTGAGTTAGTAAGAAAATACTCAATGTTTCTCAGCAAAAGTACTACATTTACAAATATATAACTTCTGCTTTATTAAAAAAAAAGCTGTATAGAGGACCTTGTAAATAAGTTTTAAAATAACATCAGCAAAATCAAGGCAGGGAGATGGAAATCAGGAGAAGCTGAGCTTTATGGAAACTGAAATAAGGCTCTGGAGGTGGGGGGAA
Organism: Pandion haliaetus; assembly: GCA_013401275.1. Taxonomy (NCBI): domain Eukaryota; kingdom Metazoa; phylum Chordata; class Aves; order Accipitriformes; family Pandionidae; genus Pandion; species Pandion haliaetus. The sequence continues at coordinate 50,956 of VYZV01016893.1, read as the reverse complement.
TCAAAGACAAGGAAGTGATGATGGGAGAAAGAATCTGGGGTAAATCTTCCTTTATATTGCTCATATACACATACAGCCTGTTTTGTTGCTGAAATTCAGCCATTGATTTGATTTTTTTTTCCAGAGAAAAGGGGATAGTCATAGAAATATGGATCAGTACTTTGCATGAATTGCATTACATACCTTCTTATGTTTCATTTCTGCAGAAACTTGACATTGAATGGACCCCTGAGAGTCCGGTGATTCTAGTTTCTTAATACTCTGAACACACTAAAATCCCATTCATAAGTCCAATTCCATACCACTGGTGAAATATTTTTCCATAAATTTATTTGCAATTTGTTAATAGAATCAACATCTAGATTCATCCAATTTTTAACACTGCTGAAAGAAATCTTACTCAGATGTAACCAGAGAAGCCTCTTTGTTTTCAGTGGATCTTCATGGACTCATGTCATCCAGAGTTCTGACTCTTGAACTCTCGGTGTCAGAGAGGATACTTTCTTCTCCAGGATGTGTACAAAAGCAAACTTAGACCCCTTAATCCAGTGGCCTTGGAGATCCACTAGTGACACTGATAGTGAAAATGCCATCTTAAAGCAGTTTTCAGGTATTTTTTTTCCATTAAATATCTGTAATTGGCAATAAACCCTGAACGTGAATTTTTCCTTCTTTCTTTCCCTTCCTCCATTCTGTCTGTGTTTGTGAATCCCTGTGCATGTAACCATCCTTGAACATATTTTTGCCATGCAGGAATACTGCCTTAAATTGTGTCAAAAATCCATTCTTCCTGACTGAGTATTAGCTGAGATATTGTCTGTATTTTTTCACAGTTAGTTTAATTGTGTAGTATAAAACTGTGGCAGTAAAATAATCACCAGCTTTGAACCGGTGTAATAGAGAGGAGAAACCGGCGAAAAGGAATTACACCAGTTTTACATCAGGATAGCTGAGTTTAATCTTCTGATTAAGATTTGAAGTTGATAGTATACAGATAACTCTTGTACTAGCAACCAAATTATTTGTTTAATATTTCTGCAGTGTCAAAATGCAGGTGGATGTGGATACTCTGTATGTTCCCAGAATTATAGCCTTTTTAAAAAGACAAAGCAGCTCGAAAAGGCTGGAGATGTTCTCTCCAGACTTCAGAGAAAATAGTCATGTTTGTCAGTGCTTACATACAAACACAACCTGTGACCTGAATACTTATGAACATCAGGGCAGCTAAAGTAAATCAGACTAGAGGTCTGCCCAGCTTAGTCTCCTGTCTCTGACACAGGCGTAAAGCAAATGTCTTGTGGAGAGGACAAGTAGATGAAGTAAAGGAAAGTGTCTTTAAGTCCTTTCTGAACTCCTTACCACCTGGGGCTCAAAAGATTTCTGAACTTGGGCAATGCCTCAGTATTCAGTGGTCTGAGAAGGATCTCTCTGCCAGGAACTTTCCAAGTCTCCCTTGAAAATGTGTACCTTGTCAGCATTTAGCATTCAAAACAGCTGTGGGTAAAGAATAATGGGCTTATCATTGTCAGTGCCATAGAGAATGAAACAGGCAAATTTGGAAGAGCAAGAAACTCCAATGTTCAAAAGCAGAGCTACAGGTTAAGCTTCTCCAATATCTGGTTGCAGATCTGAGAAGCCAGACTTCTGCAGATCTAAGAGGAAGATATACGCTTGTATGTTACATTGGGTGCAGAAACAAGGACTTCATATTTCAGCCATAAACTAGCAATTCTCAAAATAATTTGAAAATAGTTTGGAGTGCATAGGCCCAACAGTATCTTTACATTTCAAATCATCTCTCCTGTTAAAATAAGAGAAGTAGAGAAGTAAAGCCGGTGACTTTGAGAAAAATGGGACAGATTTTCCTCTGCTAAAAGCAATGGCATTCACTGAAGTTTGTGAACAATCCAGCTTGTCCCAGATGGAGATTTGGCCCAGTGATGCGTCTTTAAACTATTTTAGCCCAATGTAGATGCTACAGTCAAAGAGCATAATACAGGCACTAGCCTGATCATGGACATCACAGTTCATGTCCAAAGATAGTAGTGGAAATAAATAGCATTTTTATGGCATAACTCAGTCAAACAAATTCAGACACCTAATGCAAAGTTAGCAAATCATGTCCCAGGAGTGCCTATTTCCCTCCATTGAACACCAAGGAGTCTCGAGTGATGAGCTCAGCAGAAAACAAGATTTGCTCAGCACTAGGTGCTTTTGTTTTTCTTTCAGTCATGACAAAACTGAAACATGGTAAAGTTTAAATAAGCAGGCACACTGCTGGAACACAACCCAGCTTGGCAGAGCACCACCACTACACTCCCTCATTCTGGAGAGCACAGCCCGGTATCCCACAAGTCTGATGCTACCCAGAGACAAGATGGATCTGGAAAGAGCCTGCCTAAATACATGTTTTCCTTTGTTTATTTTATTGCATTTCCTTCTTTCAAGAATGGCTCTGTGAGTTGGTCTTTCCATTAACTTTGGGAAACAAGCATCAGCTATAATAGAGCTTGGCATGTTTAACAGCCAATGTAAACTATGCCTTCACATTGATTATATGCACTTTGGTCAATTTTCTTTCAGTGAGGACTTTATGGGGGGAAAAACATGCTTCTTATTTTTCTCAGTGTGATGCAGTTACATCCTGTAGGGCTTTGTATAACATGTGCACATCAAAACACATTTGCCTTCCTTGACAATAATATATTTTGGGTTGGAAGAAAAATGAACCACTGCATGATTCATTTAACTTTGTACATTGTTTCTTTTTCAACATTTGTAAACTTTATATAGCCAAGCCCTGAATTAGCTATAAAAAATCATCATGGTATATTTTTTTTTCCTATAATTTACAGTAATTTGAGCTCTGAGTGGGTCCAAAATTTATTGGCTGGAGGCAACTGGTCTGCCTTCAAGGATAATAGATCCTTGCATTGATCCAGAAGCTACAATTTGTTTATTTGAGAATTTCCCACACTGGAATGAGAAAAATGAGTATTCAGCTTTTTTATCAGGTTTTAGCTGCAGGTCTGAGTCCTGTTGCTGTTGGATAGGTGCATCTGTCAAAGAATCAGCCATTGTTTCTATCAATTGTAACAGGGCAAGCAGAAACTCAGCATGCATGCACACACAACTCTTGGCAGGTCACTACAGCTGACAGTTTCTAAGAGCATGTAAGACAACATACCTACTTTGACTCAAATCTATTATCAAAGCCAGGGCAGTCTGAAAAGCGCGTGGAATAACTGCTAGGATGTGCTTTGCTCTTTGCTGGATCTCCACCAAGAACTCTTGATTATAAAGAATCAAGTGTACCAGACATAAAGAGCAAACCTCAGTAACGGTAAAAGGAAGAGACCTTATGGAAAGCTTTACATAATGCTCAGATTATTCATGGCACTGTTGCTTCTTTCCTGCTATATATTTCTTTTAAGAACTCAAAGTTATGATTCAAGTGGTAGTGACAGAGCGATAGTGTGGGAGAGAGATCATATGGCTTTCAAGGCAAACTAATGCTGCAGAATTGTCCAGGGTTTTTTTTTTCTACAAAGATCTTAGAAATGTAAAATAGTTATAACTTGTGGTAATATTTGCCTGAGTTTATAAAGTGGCAGAATCACTCTTCCGAAAGATAAAGTGCTTTCCTGTTGTCTTGTGGATCAGCAAATTTGCACTCTACCAAACTAGTCTATATCTCCCTATATAAATATATAGAACAATAAAGATAGAAGATCATATGGCTATTATTCAGATGCCAAGTGATTCAGGTGCATGGAAAAATTGAAATTCTACTGAGCAGATCCAGTCTCCCCAGTTTAGAGTGCTGAGTAACTCTAAAGTTGCAGAATATGTAGAGACTTGCTTGATAGCTAGTGCAAGAAGTTGGACTCTTCTTAATGATGTTTGTAACATGGGTTGCAGTGGACATTGAAGGAAGGGTTAAATGGAAAGCCATCAAGCATAAAGAAATGTCTTTTGAGAAAGGATTTATAGAATGACCCAGTGGATGGATCTTGGCTGATTGTAATCTGCATATGAGGCCAAGGCAGGGGGGAAAGGGACTAACAATCAACACTACAGTAATTTGCCTGATAATAGAAAATGAAAGAACTGGAAAGGCAAGCAGCAGCCTGCAAAATTCATGCAGATTTGGATCTGCTGTATAATTAGCCACAATAGTTAAACTGAAAAAAAAAAAGAATTACATCAAATTAGAAAAAGATTTCAGTAATATAAAATAAAGTGGCAGACTTTATATAAAAAAGGAGGCTTAGATAGTGGGGACAAATTTAAAAAACTAGCAAAGTACTCATAATCTGAACAGTAAAAAGTTTTGATGTGATTAGACAAGCATCTGTGACTTTACAGTCAGTACAGGTTGTAGTGTGATAATGAAATAAAATTGATGTACAATATGCTTGCACAGAACAAAACCACCATACAAACATATACTTCAGGGATGGGTTTGAATGACACTCAAAAGAATGTAGTGGTAAGGGAAGGATTTGGAGTTTTGCACCCTGCATGAATCTTTAATTATATTCTAAAGATGAAATGTACAAACATCCTGTTTTGGGCAATGTATATGAAAGCTAAGCTTCTCTGAAAATTAGGTCAACATAGTGTATCACTACTGGCTTTGTCTGTCTTTGAGAGAGGTTCTTTCCACGTTGTGAACTTAAGTCCTGGTCTGTAAAAGCTCCTGGCCAGAGGAACTGCTACAATATTTTTCTTATGCTGTCACCCAAGTTTCCTTCCACACAGGAAAGATATAATATTCTTTAATAGAAATAAGACTTGAGCAGGATTCAATCCAGGAACCACGACTGCATGAGATCTGCCCTGAAATGTAAACACAAAAATATACACCTACATTTTCATCTCTTCCTTGAAGTAGCAGGACATTACTACCTTCACTATATACCTCCAGCATAGGTTACCAAGTACTTTGGACATTGTAATTTTTATTATACATCAGCATGGATGCTTATCTTCATTCAAGTGAGCATTCAATTTAGAATGCTCTTAAGGACACTCTTGTGCTGTGTAGTGACCAGAGATTCCTGACCATATCTCCTGGGCCATCAAAGTTATGGCCTATAGTTTTGGGACAGGTGAATTAAGGGAAAAATAAACTGCTTTTCCTAAGGCCCTAAAATCTGTAGCTGAATGAACGACAAAAATCTTTAATAATCAGCCCTTCAAACACCTGCGCCACTTTTCCATTTTCTTCTGGTTTTGTCCTATTGTATTAGAGCTATGTTTTTATTTTTCAGCTGAACAAGCAGAGTATATCTGTCTGATTCTGCTCATTCCTGTATGGTTTCTACTGTGATCAGAGAAAGAATAAAATTGCAAGTGTGCTTTGAATTAAGATATGTTTGTAAAGAGCTGATTCATACACAAGACGCTCAGAAATATGCTGAAGAGTCTCTAGGTTTTGTAGAACAACTTGTATCCATGTGTTCTCTTTTGAGCATCTGAGTACTTGAGTAATCTAATACCAACGCCTGGCCTCAGATCTAGATAGGATATGGATACACACTCAAATATGGTTCATTACAGCAGATTAAAAATTTACTACTTACCTTTATTGGTATGTTGGAACTGGAGCAAGTGAGGACTGAATGCACGTATACTCCCACCAACTATAATTTGAGCCAGCTGAAACGTAAGCCCATATTCTCAGGCTACCTATATATATTTTTGAATGATGAATTTATTTACTTTTTTTTTTCCCCCGGTCAAGTTTCTACCCAACCAGAAACAGTGCAAAGTTGTAAGTGAAAAAAATTACCCAAGTAAAAAGAAATAAGAACAGATTTAACCTCTTGAAATGAATTACCTTCCTATTTTCTCTCTTTTTTTTCCACACAGTCATCATGATAAGCATCCTTTCTATTTTTGCTATTACTAGACAAAGGAGAAACAGCAATTGACAATAAATGAGCAGAATTCTGAACGTAAACCTACTGCCTACTGTCCATTAGAGCTGCTACAAGAATATGCATAGCATGGCCACCAGCAGTTTGTGTAAAGTGAAGAGTGTTGATTAGAGAAATGAAATCTAATTTTCTGCCCTAACTGTCTCTTTCCTTCCTTCCTCAATTTGTTAACTACTTATTAGGAGGAAAACAAAATAAAAACGGTAAGGGACACTTGAAACTGAAGGACAGCTAGTTCCAAGTCACCAGAAATAATCTGTAGATGAAATCTACCCTTGCTTGTTATAACAACTTTTAGAAGTTACAACTGAAAATTGTTTAGAAGTTACAACAAAACATATTTAATATTTCCACTATTATTTATATCTGCATACATTTTAAAATAGAAAATGCTGTATTCCATTTTGCATGGGGCTATGACAGCTGCTGATCAAGTTTTGGAGCATCATGAAGCGTGGTGTACTGCAGACACCAGATCTGGTCTTGAGGAGATTCTTTATAATGAACAGGGGGCACTAAGAACAAGTTTCATTTCTTGTAAGTTAGAAACAGAAAGGAATATTGGGATTTCAAACAATGCAAGTTGTCACTGTGGTGCATAAAATAAAGAATTTCTCTAGTCTCAGTTTCTGGAGAAAATTAGCCCACTTCATATTATGATNNTAGCCCACTTCATATTATGATCCAAATCATCTCTTCATTCAAAACTGAGATCTATTTAATGGGAATAGAGACTGAAAAATTTTCAGTGTCAAAAGTCCCTGGTTGTTTCTCCCATGAAAGTGATAAGAAAAGAAGTTATCTTCTAGACATGGTTGTTTTTCCACTGCATTTCCTTACCTGGATTTCTGTATTTCAGATCCCCTACAGGCAAATATTATTTTTACCTTTAACACCACTATTACACTTTATGTTTATTCCCTATGAAAGGCTGATTCAGTTTTCTTTTAGGACACTGTGATAATCAGAATTTTGATAACTGATGTTTTTCTTAGAAAAGCACTTTTCACAGAGTTGTCTACTACCAGCTGAAAGTCAGAAAGTAAAACAACTTCCCATTTCTCTTCCAGCAGCTTCTTACGAAGAGTTTTTTGTTAAATATTTAATCAAATCCATCACCTTTCACTTGGGACTGTGGTTAGCCCTTCCTTTCCAATTATAATATTTTGTAGAGTTCTGCAGTATAATTAAGGAGTTGGACCTCTGCTCTTCTGTATTGGTCTCATCTATTTCCACTCCTAAAAGTTAGCTGAACTCCACTTCTCATCATCACTAAAACATTTGATACAGGGTAGAAGAGAGAAAGAATTAAAACAAACTTAAACAAATTATCTACAGTATCTATCTTTCAATATTTTAATTAATCTATTTAAAATATTCATCTAGCTATCAGTCTATCCATCACCTTGTATATATATATTAACTTTCACTGTAGAATAGATAAGATAGTATAAAAGAATATTTTCCATCAAAATTGTAAGTCCAGTCAGTAACTTCACATAAAAATACCCAGACTTTCCACTTATGCAAATAGGAAGTTAAGTTGAGTAAGATTTATTTCCATTGTAAAACATCAACAAAAGAGTTTGGATGTTGTCAAATTTAAGAAGCCAGCCTTCAGCCTCAAGAGATACATTCACCTACTTTCAAGTAAAGGCATTCATTTAACATTCGGGAGGGTATTTAAACAGAAAAAAAAGAGAGGTTTGGGGTTTTTTTTCTGTTTTAAGTCTGTGATATAATTACTAAAACTAACAAAGTTCTTATTTTTATGTAGAAATGGAAGAAATAATTTATGCATTATAGCATATAGTGGACATTTCCTAAATTGTAATCAACCAGACTAAACAATCAAGAAATGGAATGCAATTTGTTTCACTCCATTTCCACATACCTCCTGGTAGTTGTGACTTTTTATTAGACTGGTTTTATTTTTTATCTGTATTATATTTTTTTTCAGATATTTTTGTCTTGGCTTAAAGTGTCATATTGATCATCCTGTGGACTTACCTGATTGTCTTTTGGACTAAAGTTCTCTATTTAATTAACAGTGCAAGTAAAGAAAAAGAAAGGCTATTATTATCTGTACTATCCAAACAGTTGGCTCAACTCTCCCCCAGAAATAAAATGCTTAAGGCAAGAATACAAGAAGCAAAGACATACAGACTGATGTGCCTTTTGATACGCTCTTGTAGTTTCCCCCTATTAATGTGCAGAACCCTCATGAACCTCAACTTGCATGAGACCATAGTCAATGATGGGACCTAGCATCCATAACCTTGTTCAATCTACTTCTGATTTATAATTTACAATTTTGGATGCACCATGACATTCTCACATGAGTTTCACAATAAAGTATCTTGTATGAAGAAGTTGTTCGTTATGCCTAGTTATTTTACTGGGTATCCTTTATTATTTTTCATGTGAGGAATGATCTTCCTGATTTCAGTTTCTCTACCATTCATGATTATACATGAATGGTAAAGAACAAACATATGTCCTTCCATCTGTCCATTCTTTAGCCTGAAGATTCACACATGGTTACATGTCTACTCATCTGAAAAGTCCTACCAGGCATCCTACCATCCTCATCTCCCATTTTTGTAGCTTCCCCAGCTCTTCTAAAAGTTACTAATTCCCAGTGCCCTTTCCTGGTCATAGCAGTGAAAGATATCTTTACTTGGCAATGACGGTTAACAATGGTGACTTGTAGAGAAGGACTTGAAAATGTTCCAAGCAGAGTGCTCACAACCTAATCTGTCATACTCTGCTCTTCTAGTTGTGGGCACGTCAGTCCTGTCTGTAACTCTCTTTTTTTCCCTACACATAGTCAGACTGGTGGTTTTTTTTTTTTCAGGAAGAAGTTTAAGACTTTGGAAACAGTCCATAAACTTAGTCTGTATAGGTTTAATCTGGATGTAGAATCAGAAATTACAACTTTCAGTTCAATTCGGTCTGATAGAAAGGTGACAATATATATTTCCATGTGTAGCAGAATAGCCGGCCATTATTGCCAAAAGTTATTCAGACCATTCTGAATATTGGATTGTTCAATTCATTTCGCTCCTATGTATATCCAGCTCACTTTATTGTAAGGTCAAAATAATTATTTCAGTGAAGAGTGGGCTATGTCGGTTGTCCACCTCTGTTGAAACTGAAAGGTCTGAAACATAGGTATTCTGTTCTTTTTTGCTATTTCTTTTCCCTTTAAGTCCACTTCTACCCTAGCTACTTTAAAGCAAGCAAAGCAAAAGATCCAGAGAGTGTACTGAAGGATTTTTGCAGGACACTTAAAGCCAGTCTCCTTTGGCTAATTTGCAAAAACAGTTTTTGATTTAAAATAGAAGGATGGCATATCCCTCCTTGGGAGAAAATTCGAATCTGCTAATGTTCCTCCAGAAGTGAGTTATGAGAAGAAGCCTCAGATGGATTAGAGATGAAGGTTAAATTCCAAGGCACTAATTTGTTGAAAGGTGAAGGTAGCTAACTAAA
>VYZV01016893.1:20367-33018 GCA_013401275.1 Pandion haliaetus | reverse complement strand
CTTTGATACTGTTCCATTAAAATAAATCACTTCTCAATCCAGGCGAGAATTTGTATCAGAATATTTGATAATCGAAACTTTACCAACAAGAGCAAACCAGAGATGGCATTTGATTATGCAGGGCCAGATCCTGCTAAGCCTCCTTCAGAGGTGTCTTACTGAATTCAGGAGCAGATCAGTATGCAGAAAGTTACCTGGATGAGGCTGTTAGACAGTGGAGTCTATGAAAGAGAGCTGTGTCTCTTCTTTATTCTGCTNGCCTGACCTCCAGCTGCCATTGATATTAGTGAAAAAAAATTTTCCTTTGACTCCAGAAGAGACAAGACAGGATAGTTAGGGTTAATTAATTAATTACTTTCCAGAAAACACTTTGAGATCCTCTGATGTAAAGATCCTATATGATGGCAAAGTAGCATTATAATCCAGAGATGTTTAGAGAACTGTCATTCATCCACACCAGAATGCAACCATTATAATTTAGTAAATCTGCTCATTTCCTTCCATTGGGGCAGAGAAATATTTTTAGGGTTTAAACTCTCCAACAATAGAAATAGAAGTCTGGGAACAGGGGAGGGAATGAAACTAGTAAAAAATTTGGTCAATGAGTCTGTCTAGAAACAAAATGTGACATAAATATGCTAAAACAGTCAAATACTTTGCCGAGACATTCTCTTAAAAAGGGTGTGTGTGTGTGTATGGAATATCCTTACTTAATCAGTAGGATATTTCTTTCTGGAATTGTACTACATATAACAGACTTCAAAAGGCAAAAAGCATACTACCATCACAGATAAAATATTCTAAAGACAGTGTTTTCTTCTTGTTTTATGTTTTTGTAATGTTTAAAGAGAAAAATAACTTTCAGTACCACAAAACAATTCTCCCCTCCTCACAACCCCACCTAGATTTTTAAAGATAATCCCCTATTATGTGCTTGTATATATTTATATTCACACCCGTGCACTTATATACACAGATATTCTCACAGCTTTTCTGATTTTCAGACTCTTAGAGAGAAATTACCCCAAAGCACCCCTAAAAATGAACTCAGAAACCTGAATATATATATATATATTTTAGAAGACATAAAGAAACTTGAAGTTCCTGCCCCAAATGATTATTAGCAGTAACAAATGGCCTGTCTGCATTCTCTTTCAGCTATAGATTGCAGTACATCTTATAAGCAGTCATTTAGTTGTGTAATACCCTGACAACGTAGTACAATATTACCATTCCCATTTTATAGATGAGAAGAACCAAGGCAGAACGATTAAACAAGTCACCCAAAGTTATACAAGGTCTGGGGCAGAGCCAGGAATAGAATCAAAGTCTCTTGAGTCCCTGACCTTCATATTAAACACAAGATCATCCTCCCTCTGTTTCTAGTTAGAGCATTCAGTTCACCCCATCTGGTGTGCATGTGTAATTTGTACCGGAGGGGTAATTCATCCCTAGAGGAGGGCAGGCGGGGCTTGCAAGGGGTGTCAGCTGTGAGCTGAAGATTTGCATAGCCTGAACATTCATTGAAATGAGAATTTCTCCCAAGGAGCATCTCTGGCAAACACATAAAAAGGGGCAATGCAAAATTCTGTTTAGACCTCTCCAAGCTTTTAGAAGGTGATTTTCCTTCCTTTGATTGCAAAGCTAAAAATGAAGTTTATCCTTCAATAACCTCAGGCTTCATCTGCTACCTTGAAACTGTCACTTAGTGTTTGGGACAGGTGATTGTTTAACATCTTCTTCTTAACCCTGCAGGGGACAGGCTGTTGATGGTGAGTGTGTGCTGATAGAACCAATCCTTTACATGGCTTTCACATGCTTAATTAGCCAGTGCAAAACAAATGCCTCTCAACTATCAGTGTCATCGTTGGAGCTCAGTAGTGTTCCTTCCAAAGGAGTACTAAAGATGGGACAGAAATAACTGCAATAACATCAACGATAACCTTAAATTATATGTGTGTGTGTGCATGCATATAAACATGTATACACAAAAATGTATGCATTGTTTAGAAATGATATAAAATTTCCCATTTCAAATTTTAAGAAAACCTCTCTGGAAAATGAGGACTTGTTAGTTAATTGACAACTTGATTATTGTTTCTTTTCATGGCACAAAACTGATCTAATGTGGTAGGTTGTCCTGGGAAGATTCCCAGCCAGATGGCTCAAACTTAGGAACTTCAAATTAGGATAAGGATCCTAACTTTTTGATGCTTATCTAAAATGAAGTATTAAAAAAAAAAAAAATAAAAAAAGAAAATGAAAAGCATGCATTGGTAGAAGGTGGACCTGTCCACTGTGAATCTGAAAAATTTCAGCTTCTGCATTTTTAAAATATTAGTCGCAAAAAAAATGGGACCGATTCTATTCTGCTTTATCATCAGTTTGCTGATGATGTAATCCTACTGTCGTCAAGAGTTTCTCCAGGTTTATGTCACTGTATGAAAGTGGGAAGAGAATCAGGCTCAGTATCTGTGTTTAGAGCAAAAAGCAAGATAATTTGATTTGTTGTTTGGCATTTACAACAAGCAAAGTGTCACTCACTTAAGTCCATAAGTTTTACAGTAATATTCTGCCATTTTCTGCTGAAGTTGAAGTCAATGTGTATTTTCCACATGACTTCAGTAGTCAATAGTCTCATATTTGCTTTAATATTTTTCTTTCCCATGGGAGAAAACTGCTTCTCGTGACTTCCCCTAAGGGGTCTAATCAAGCAAACTGTTATTGGCAATGTGCTTTCCTGAGTTTGGCCCGTGGCAGCACAGAGCAGGAGATGAAAGTGGCTGGAGGGCAAAAGAGTCTCCTCTTGCCTGTGTGGAGCTTCAGAGTCCTCTATCCTCTGGCAAGCCTGCGATGATACTGTCTGCTTGATCCAGGTGTGTGGAGAGGGGACAAAATTTGCCTTCAGCTTCCTTCAACAGCTTGGCAGAGACTTCAGTTTGCTATTCCATCCCTGACCAAGATCACCTTTAAAAGGGGCATCTAGGAGACATAATACCTTTGGGAGTCAGTGCTTAAAGAGATGGAGACTGTACATTCACCCCTTTCTCTTCCCCATTCCAAGCCTTTCCCCGTATCAATAACTGTGCAGAGAGATCTGCAGTAACCCCTGCTCAGGCACAGATTTCTTCAGAGGAGATGGAGCTACTCACATGAGTAAAGCTGAGTTGGATCGGGCCCAAATTTAGTATTAAACGCAGTTGCAGAACTGCAGCTTTACCAAGGCTTATTTGAGATGAAGGCACATTTTTCGTGCTCATAACAGCAGCAAGATACTTATTATACAACATTTAAAAGCAATAATTTCTGCAGATTTAACCTCATAGATTTTCTAATACAATAAAATTAAATTTAAAAAACCCTGAATGCAGCAGATATAACCCCTTCATGTGCAATTAGCAAATTTTAAATAGAAACTTTAATATTAACATTATTCTTTATGCCTCGATGAGTGGAATATTATTTAAATTGATATGACATAAGAGGATATAAATAATTCCTAAGTGTAGATCTAAACTAGAATTTCAGACCATATTGAAATGGCAAAACATTATCAATTCCCTATTTCCCAATGTATCATTCATTACAAGCCCAATGACACATTTTTTTTCAAAGAGATTAAATTAGCATTAGAGTGCTGATAAACATTATAAATAAATACAAAAAGCTATTCTGAAAATCCGGTGTAACATAAAATAAATGCCTATGCTCAAACAAATTTCATCTTTCTGGTAGATGAGAAAGCGTTGCAAACAGACACATAAGTTAGAGTGAACTGCTGTTCTCTTCACTGCAATAAAAATATGAACATAGTAAAACCTGGAAATGTAATTTAATTAAGGACAATTCTTTTATTCCAAATAAACATATAGTTCATAATGGTGAGAATTACAACTGACATTTTTACCAAAGAAAATGAACTAAAAAGGTTCTCTGTGCTGCTTTGTACAAGTTACATGAAATAGTTCTTTTTCTCTTCCACAAGGTATAAGAATAAACCGATAAAATCATGACAATCTATGACCAGAAAATGCCCTATGATCTGTATATATTTTTTAGGAAAGCAGTAAGGTCAGCCTGAGAAGATGAGATGTACTGCTGTCTGAGTATTTACTTTTCATTGCCTACTTTTCTTCACAATTTCAGGATTTTTTCTTTTTTTTTTTTTTTTTTTTTATGGCTAGGCACTTCATCAAGAAATATACAGCTAATGAATGTTATTTTTTTGTGCTTGATGGCAACACATCCAGCAGGTAATTGTGTAATTTTTATACAAAGTCACTTTGGGCTACAGGTCTTTTAGATCCTTTGAGGCAAGTAGCTCAGCAAATAGCCAGCAATCCTTTGCTAAAATTCCCAGTAAATTCACTAGGATTTGACCTTTGCAAACTGACACTTGATTGCTGCTTCTTATTAAGCAGATAGGAAGCAAATGACAAGGGTCAGGCATTTCCTAAAACTTGCTTTCTTCAAAACATTTAATACAGAAATTTATCTGAGTGAGGGAAACAGTATCTTGCCTAAAGCTTCTCCCTCTATATCCCACAGCGGTCTTCAGAAAGCCAGAATACATTTCCCTTCCCAAGACTATCAGGGCAGTATAATTAACCCATGGTACAGTTCAAGATTGCTTGATATCTACAGCTACAAAACACACACAGCCTAATATTCTCTCTGACACATGAACCTCACTTTCCCCATACCCTCAATTGAAGGTTAGTTTTCCCCATTTCATTTTTAAGGTTGTTACAACTCAGTCTCCTGTTTGATATTATTTTTGAGTGAAAAATCTACTTTCCAAAATTCTTCAAAACCTGAATCACCTGAAATGGGCTGGATGCAGGTCACAACATGAGAAGGAGAGTGAAGAGCTCTCAACAGATCATGACTCACCAATGATGCTGAATGATATGTTGTTTGATGTGATGGGCAGCTCAGGTATGTGCTTCATCCCTGTGACAGTCAGTAAGGCCAGGCATGTACACAGGTGCTTATATCCTCAATAATTATATTGCAAATTACTTATGCTTTAAACTCTTCATCAAATTATAAATGCCTGTAATTCCATGATCTTGCCATCATAAATTCCTACAGGTCCCATGGCCATGTCTTCGGCAAGGGTCTTGCCAGAAGACTAATGAGGTTGATGGAGCTATGCTAAATGCACAGAGCTAATGCCCCTCGGAATCTACAAGTCAAAATAACTAAAAAGAAAGCAAATGAATGCCAGAAGGAATTGTTAGGTTAACACTGGACTTTGAAGATTAATAGAAAGAAGAGGTTCTCACATGGAAACAAGAGAGAGAAAGGGGGAAGGAGGGAGGGAAGAGGGCCCAGGATTGGCTGTCCTAAGAACCTAGACTGCTTTCTGGCTGTTCTCACTTAACTATGAAGGTTAAAAAAACAAAACACACAACACTTGCCTCAGTTGAGTTTCTCCATGAGTTAAATCGCAATGCAAAGATACCTTAATATTCACATTCCGTAGGCTGAAGGAGGTAGAGAACTTCTCTGCCTCAAGGTTTCGTAGAAGAATAATCTGTTTTCAGTTATAGAACTTCATAACGACGCAGGAACTTCACACTAATAAGGAGAAAATAATTTTACTTTCTAATACCTACCAAAACTTGCAGGGTTCCCAATCTCTCTGTCAAAATAGAGCTGTTCTGCATAGAGCACTTCTCAGTACTACCACTAGATTTCAAAGTTACTGTGTCAAGTGAATAATGGAAAAAATAACAAAACTGTGCTAGAACCAACATGAACTGTGTTCTTTCTGCAGCTAAGAGTAGAACGGGAAATAAGGGGAAGTGCTTCCAGATACACAAGCTAATCAACCATATACTCTGAAGCATAACAATTGATTAACCTTATTGTGTTCTGGTACAAAGGCTTCTCTGAAGGTAACTTTATTTTTCTTTTCTTCTTCTTTCCTTTGAAGTGATAGGGCCAGGTTTTCAGTCTAGCTCTGGTTACCGTTTCCTATTCTGTATGATCAAGCATACAGTCTTTGTAATGACATTCACTACGCACACAGCTCTTTGAAAGTATAAAATAACTCACCAAACCCGTGCAGTGCTGTTAAGGACAGGCACAGTTCTTGTTGACCAGGATAAGATTAGGAGAAATGAGCATTAGGGCTTCTAAAATNNGCATGAGGGCTTCTAAAATACATACTGCAGCCAAAGGCTAGCCCCGTAGTATATGTGGCATTGTACACACCTTAGATACAAGGAAATCCATGAGCTGAACTATTAGATGTCTGAAGGCAGGCAATGGAAATGTGTTTGGCCTCATATAGTGTTTAAAAAACTGAGACACATATACCTACTTTGTTGTCTGTAACCACAATCGCACCAAAATACACCAGCAACATAGCAATCTTCTCACAATGTTAACAGATCAGCAAAAAACGAATATGGTGAAACAAAAATGGTTCCAAATTCCTATCTGCTATTTCTCCTTTCCCTGGATTAGCAGCAGCATTGCCCAAAATTGTGCCAGACCCAAAAGCCAGCAGCATTATCCTTCAGCTGTGCTGAAACAGGAAGGTTAGCTTTGTTTTTACTCCAAGGCTGGTGTAACATAACTGGCCCAGGTCTGTTTATGCACTTTAATGGTGAGACATTGTCCCAAAGAAAGAAATTCAGCCTTCTGTGGATTTGCCTCTCCTAGTCTTAAGGGAGTCTCATAGTTGGCTCCTGTTGTTCTGAGTGGATAATGCTAAGTGATCATTTAATAAAATATTGAAATGTAAATACTTAGGCACAGTTAGTCACTAGGATTTCCTGAATAATCACCCCCATGGAGGGAATGAGCACAGCTCTACACATAAAGCATTCAAGGGAAGAACCATCAGAAAAGGTTTCTCTTTTTCAACATCATGCAAATTAGTTTCTTAGCTCTGTAGGGAGGAAGCAGAACCAGCCCTGCAGTCTGTGGGAGAAGAATAATACTCCTAAATCCTAAACAATGCCTCCCTGTGATATTGGCTGGACTGGTAGATCTAGTTCAGAATTTGAAAAAAAGTGTGGGAGGAAATAGATGAAAATGTTATCTAAAAAAGCTTCTATGCTGGTGGATAAAGAGCAGGTCATTTAATCCCCAGCTGTTTGGGGGACATGTATAATATTGGCTGTCCCCAGTTCTGCACTTAGTATATTTTTCTATGAAAACTAGCACGCCTGTAAAGAAGAGCTAGCAGTTTATTTTACACACACACACACATATACCACCCCCTTGAAATGGGTTAGCTGGATTGTCAGACTGTTATAAAAAACTTTTTGAACATGCGATGGTGCAAACCAATGAGCATTTCCACAGGCCTTCCTCTGTTTAGGATTTTTTTTTCTTTTTGTGGTTCACATGAATCACTTTTGCCCACTGGGATGTTTCTGCCATTGGAGACAGCATTGCATCTGGCGTACCTCCTGTTGGCTTAGTCCATTGCTCTGCACCAGCTCCTTTTTCTCTTTTAGTACACGGAAAGCTTTTCATACTCTCTTGCATCAGGGTCTCTGTGTGTCTCTTTTTCTCCACTCTCACGTCTCATTTTCTTCTATTTTCCCCCTCAAGCAAGGACGCTCTGTGCCTGCCACTCAGATGAATTCAAATCTCTGATCCTTTACTCCTGCTTTCTTCTCTTGTCCTTTACTTCCTTCTAGGGAAAATGTACATATCAGCCATTCCCCTTTTCACCTCCCTGGGGAGGGCAGCTATTTCTCTGCCAAGTTTCCCAATCCTCACATTACCAATTCATATTGCCCCTAAACTGCTCCATGTTTGCAGTGGCATTTTTGTTCCAGTTCACACCACAATTTTTATTTATTTCCAAATTCCACAGGAAAAAATTAAGAATTTTAGTTGATACTAGGAAGAAGAATAAAACTGAGGCTGTAAGTGTTCACAGGAAAAATTGAAATAGACAATTCTTCCATTTAACTGGACAGGACTGACACTATCCAGTGGCTACCACTTGAACAATAACAAATTTAAAGAAAAAAATGCAAAGCATTAAAGATAAAATTATAGGGGCAGTAGTAAACTCTGTGGTGCTGGCAATTTGAAAATATATTCTTTCCTTCTCATTTTTCTTTCCTCCTTCTCTTCCTCCTCTATCTTCTTTGTTTAATATCTATCTTAATTCTGTTACAAATTAACTCAAATCTTCATGAGCTGATTCTATGTTCTACAGAAGATTGTGCTGCATGACTACCATAGCCTGCTTACATTATAAACCATGTAAAGGTTTATACAGAAGGTGATTTTAATGGCTGCCATGAATGGTTTCTTTGACTGTTACAAGACTGTTGAAGCTGGTGGGCCTACTAAAGTGATGTGAGATTATTTGTGTCCCTCATCCAAAACACAGCTTTTCCCCAAAGCCCATTAACAAGCCAGATCAAATGGCAAAAATCCTAAAATGAAGCAGACTGCTTTCTCTTTCCCTTCTTTACTAATCATGGTATCTTGCTTTCTAGGACATCCTCTGTAGTCAAAACAGTGGGAAAACTTACTATCTAAAGTTCTGTTCATGTTTACGAATATTTTGTTAATGACAGGTAGCGTTATACTTCAGTATTGCTTGGGAACCCCAGTCATACATCAAGATCAGATGTATGTACATCTAGAGTACAGTACACTGTTCAGTTCATCAGGAACTTTTTGTATGCTACCCCCACTGAAGCAATAAAAGACACCTGTATTCTTAACTATGAGCAATGTGAGAAATAAGAGGAAGAAAATCCTTTTATTTGGAGTAAGAACAGTAATTTCCAGATAGTAAACTCCATTAGGATTAAAAGTAGTTGGACAAAAAATACTATGAAATCCATCTCATCTAGGGATATCAAAACTGGGATGGAACAAGCCCAGAACAGCCTAGCGGAAGAACACCACCCTGACGAAGGACTTGGAGCAACATAGCAGATACTCTCTTCCTCTAGTTTATGTGGTTGAGGATTGTCAGTGATAGCATGGATTATTTGTGACAGTCTGTTTTACCAAGTAGTGAATAGAAAGCTTCGTTAAAAAATTTTACTTCTCTGTATTTGCTTGCCATTTCCACTCACTAAGAGGAATATTATCTTTGAGACTTTATCACTCTTACAGCTCTTCTGCTAAGCTTTCTGTCCCTGTCTGCAAAGGTCCTCTTCAGTTTTACCATTGTATCTTCTGCTTTTCCTTCAAAAGTGTCTTCAATATCTTGGCTTCATTGACTAAACAATTTTTTAAACCTGTATCGAATTGGCCCCTTTGCAGTCAGTTGGGGATTTACCTAGATCCAAAGGCTCTAGAACCAAGGCCTCTATACCTGGATGGTTATGGTTGATCTAGGTTTTATCAAATGCTCAGAAATGAGTATTCCCTTTGCTGCAAAGACCAGTGATAAATAACTGTCCAATTTATTAAGGCCTCTTGGACATTGTAGTCTTTTCTTTTCCTCCAGCATGGATATTTTTGAAGTTGGTCGGAATATAAGATATCAGACAAAGCAAGTAATTCAGGATTTTAAATGAACCCAAGGAACTTTGGTCTTTATTTATCTGACAGTCGCTTTCTAATTTCTTTTGAAACTGATCACTAGTCAAACCTCATGGTTTTTATGTCTTGCAGTGTTAAGGATTTTCCTTGAAGGCCAAACTTAAAAATCATATGAGTAATCAGTAACGTACAGACAGTAATCTCTAATACAGAAAACAAAGCTGGAAGATATGTTAAGAAACCAAGCAGTCCATCTGCAAGGACTCAAGTCGACTTCCTCAAGAAAAGATGATTCTATCCACATAATTCCTGATAGAAGTTAGTAATTTCTTGAAGATCTCCAGTGATGAAGAGCCTACAGCTTTCCTTCAATAATAGTCCCAGAACCTCACTCTCTTTATCTCTGGGATTTCTTTTCTTCCTCTTCTTTTTCATAAAGTGTCTCTGTCCTCTTGTGTTCTCTCTGTGATGAACAGTAATTTCTTTTCTTTTTACAGTTTAAGATTACAGCTAAATATTTACTACTTCTGAGTGTCTTCTCTGCCAGGACTAAGTGCTTGTACGTTCTCACAAAGTAAAGCCAAAAGTGCTGCAAAAAAGAATCACTTCAGACATTGCTTTCTAATTCAAATGGATATTCAGGGTCCTCTCCTGTATCAACCAGATTTTTCAACAAAAAATATTTTTGTTATGAAATGTGTAATATAAAACACAGCATATTTTCCTACTTCTTCTCCCTTTCCAGATTTTTGTATAAGAAACAAAAACTCTCAAATAAATAATTAACAAAAAATGACTTATAATCAGAAATGTTTGGCTACCAGATGGTCTAGAGTATATCTTCATATAATAGGATCTCGTGTACGGTTTTAGCTCTGCGGGAACAAACAGGAGAATATTAATAAAATGTCAATTAGTTTAATTCAGTCTCATATCTATTGAATATATATATTGGCACCTACATGGTTTTAATTTCATTTTGGGATTCCAGCTGCTATTGAAGGCAGAAAACTTTTAAACAAGTAAATTTAAAAAATTGCAAAGACAAATAATACGTCAAAGGATGGAAAGAAATAATTTTAAATTAAGCTGACAAGACGCTTCACTGGGAATGTAAGAACTTTTTGTGCATCTGCATTGTAAATGTCCTTGATTGTTTTCTTTCTGACATTAAATTGAAAGTCTTATCCTAATTCAAAACAGTTTTCATTATCAGCAGGATCCTGAAATATTCCTAAAGCCAGTGTTTCCCCACCTCCCCACTCCCCGTTTTCAGACTCCTGAAGTTTTTTGATACATGAGAAGATTTTTGTAAAATTTATGCATGTTTATTTTCTTCAGACTTTGTTGACTCCTCTGAAATCCATTCTTAGATCCTAGATTGAAAGTCACTGTTTTATGTATTTTCCTGAATTAGACTTGTGTTAAAGGCATCTTAAAGAAATTCAACAATTATAATAAACTCACTGTGAGTTAGTCACAAGATTGTATCTGACCCTCTCTCAAATGCAAGGTATTTGAAGGGTGAGGCTGAGAATGGGTGATGAGGGCAAATATATCAAACTGAAATTTAACTTCAGCTGTTGTACTGGATTGGGCTGGGATGGAAATAACTTTCTTCACACCAGCCTGTATAGTGCCGTGTTTTAGATTTGTGATTAAAACAGTGTTGGTAACACACCAACCTTGACACAGCAACATTGTTTGTTGTGACAAGGTTTTCTCTGATTCTCACTTTGCCCCTTTGCAGTGAGTAGGCTGGGTGTGGGCAAGAAGTTGGGAGGGACACAGCTGGGACAGCTGACCCAAACTAACCAAAGGGATATTCCAGACCATATAACATCATGTTCAGCAATAAAAACTGGAGTGTGTAGGGGGGCTGTCTTCCAAGTTAGCTTTTGCTTGGAGACTGGCAGGACATCAGTCTGATCATGGGGGGTGGCAATTGGCTTTGTATCTGTTGTTTTTTCCCCTCTTTCCTTCTCTTGAACCATCAGTTTTTCTTGCTTTTGCTACTCCTATTTTCTCCCCCATCCTTCTGGGGACAGGAGTGAGCAAGAATCCGTGTGGATGCTTAGTTGCTGGCCATGGTCAACCTACCACAGATGTTCATCAGTTCCAGCAAGGGCTGCAAAATCCAGCTGTGTGGGGAGTCAGTGCTTAATGTTTAGCCAGGGCTGAGCTCAATGCTATTGTAAAAGTACTCTAAGTACCTGAGTCCTTTGGACTATGTCTACCTACAGCATTAACATTGAATTATATATCAGCTCTCAGGACCCTTTTGATTTCTGACACATGCTGCCTGTCACCAATATGCAGCCTGGGCTTGATAAATCCACATTACTCCTACGAAGAGCAAAGATGGCAATGCTTGATGTAGGGCTAAGCTGTCATATGTCAGGCTCCGTGCATGCCTGCTCTGATCAGAGTTCATGGTGCATGTATGGGTCTGATTTTAGGGTTTCAGATAATCTAGGATTTACTCCACTCAAGTTCCAAAACTTACACTGAGGTGCCCCGCTCTCACTGAGGTGAGAAAAAATTTGTGTCAATGGTGATCAAAATCAATGGTGAATTAAGAATAAGCTCAGATCTGTGCTTAAATTACAATGTAGTCTTAACCTTTAATTTAAAACTAGAATCGTCTACAGAGGTAGGTGTCAGAAGAGACTGTGTTAAAGAAATCCCTTAACACAGTATTTCAGGATTACTTAACTTTCTATCTGTACTGCTGCGTGAGGTTCAAGCCCCGTACTTCTCTGAGAGTTCAGCACAGAATATCCACAACTGTGTCCTGTGTAGGAAAACTCCCACATTTCAATTTACAGTGCTGTGCCAGAAGAGTCTAACCTCCAGTCTTTGTGTTGGATGTTAGAGTGTAGCTAGCTCTCTCTTTCCAGGATCCATCTTCTTTTATTTTCACCCTTTTCTGTGAGGAGCAAATACACAATTTCACACCCTCTGGCTATAGTAATTTCCTTTAGGGAAGGAAGAAGTACTAGGGTGAACACAGATACCACTGCATTATCTGAGGCAAAAGTGTGCATAGTACATAGGGAGGTGCTAACAGAAGGGATCTCGGTCCCCTCCTTCCCTTCAACTCTGTTCATGAGAAGAAATCCATTCGTATCTTTCAGGCATACTGTGCTTTTTGAACACCAGGCTTAT
>VYZV01016893.1:4747-20347 GCA_013401275.1 Pandion haliaetus | reverse complement strand
TTTTTTTTTTTTTTTTTTCCTGGAACTCATATGTGTTTTACCTCTAGATAAAAGCCCATGTACTTTTACTCTTATTAAAGCTTATATTGATATTTTATTCAGGACCCAGGTTTTTTCAGTGCTGCGTTGCACTGGAACTGCTGATCTAGATACTGCATGTAACAGAGAATTTTCTGCAGCTGCACTGGCTGCAGAAAGGTAGATTAACATTATCTCCAATGTGGATCTTGGAGGTTTGTTTCAATTATTATTTGCAGGATGTTTCAACAGAGAACAGAGACCCTTTATGCTCGGGGCTGTATAAACATGCAGCAAGGGATGGTACTTACTCTGAAAAGTCTACAATATGGTATTGGGTCTGACTGAGATGGAGTTAATTTGGCCACTATAATAAGAGACAACAAAAAAAGTTTTTACAAATATGTTAACAATAAAAAGAGAGCAAAGGACTCTATCCTTTATTGGATACAGAGGGGAACATTGCCACCAGAGATGAGGAAAAGGCTGAAGTACTTAATGCCTTCTTTGCCTCAGTCTTTTATAGTGAGACCCATTATCTTCAGGATGCTCTGCCCCCTGACCTGGAAGGCAAAGATGGAGAGCAGAATCTAGCCCCCATAATCCAGGAGAAAATAGTTAGTGACCTGCTACGCCATCTGGACACTCACAAGTCTATGGGACCAGATGGGATCCATCCGAGAATACTGAGGGAACTGGCAGAAGAGCTTGTCAAGGCACTCTCCATCATCTATCAGCAATTCTGGTCAACAGGAGAGGTCCCAGATGACTGGAGGTTGCCAGTGCGACACCCATTTACAAGAAGGTACAGAGGGAGGATCTGGGGAACTACAGGCCTGTCAGCCTGACCTCAGTACCAGGGAAGATTATGGAGCAGCTCATCGTGAGTGTGCTCACAAGGCAGGTACAGGACAAGCAGGGGATCAAGCCCATCCAGCATGGGTTCATGAAAAGCAGGTCCTGCTTGACCAACCTCATCTCCTTCTATGACCAGGTGACCCGCCTAGTGGATGAGGGGGAGGCTGTGGATGTTGTCTACCTGGACTTCACTAAGGCCTTTGACACTGTCTCTCACTGCATACTCCTTAAGAAGCTGGCGGCACATGGCTTAGACAAGTGTACTCTTTGCTGGGTAAAAAAATGTCTGGATGGATGAGCCTAGAGGGTTGTGGTGAATGGAGTTAAATCCAGTTGGCGGCCAGTCACAAGTGGTGTTCCCCAGGGCTCAGTATTGGTGCCAGTTCTCTTTAATATCTTTATCAATGATCTGGATGAGGGAATTGAGTGCACACTCGGTAAGTTTGTGGATGACACCAAGTTGGGAGGGAGGGTTGATTTGCTCAAGGGTAGGAAGGTTCTGCAGAGGGATCTGGACAGGCTGGATTGACAGGCCAATGCCAATTGTACGACGTTTAATAAGGCCAAGTGCTGGGTCCTGCACTTTGGTCACAACAACCCCATGCAATGCTACAGGCTTGGGGAAGAGTGGCTGGAAAGCTGCCAGGTGGAAAAGGACCTGGGGGTGCTGGTGGACAGTGGGCTAAATATGAGCCAGCAGTGTGCCCAGGTGGCCAAGAAGGCCAAGAGCATCCTGGCCTGTATCAGAAACAGCGTGGCCAGCAGGAGCAGGGAAGTGATTGTCCCCCTGTCCTCGGCACTGGTGAGGCCGCACCTTGAGTCCTGGGTTCAGTTTTGGGCCCCTCACTACAGGAAAGACACGGAGGTGCTGGAGTGTGTCCAGAGAAGGGCAACGAAGCTGGTGAGGGGCCTGGAGCACAAGTCTTCTGAGGAGCGGCTGAGGGAACTGGGGTTGTTTAGACTGGAGCAAAGGAGGCTGAGGGGAGACCTTCTTGCTCTCTACAACTACCCGAAAGGAGGTTGTAGTGAGGTGGGTACTGGTCTCTTCTATCAAGTAACTAGTGATAGAATGAGAGGAAATGGCCTCCAGTTGCAGCAGGGGAGGTTTAGATTGGATATTAGGAAAAATGTCTTTACTCAAAGGGTTGTCAGGCATTGGAACAGGCTGCCCAGGGAAGTGGTGGAGTCACCATCCCTGGAGGTATTCAAAAAGCAAGTAGACAAGGCACTTCATGACATGGTTTAGTGGGCATGGTTGTTGGTTGGAGTCAATGATCTTAAAGGTCTTTTCCAACCTAAATGAATCTATGATTCTATGATTCTAATTCTGCCCATAGCAGCCCTTCTAGTGCTGTGTATTGGTAGCTAGAAAGGAGTTGATAACACTCCAGTGATTTGGCTACTGCTAAGCAGTGCTGGCACAGCATCAAGGCTGTCACTCCAGCATTTCCACTGCACCTCACCGGCAGGCTGGGGCTGGACAACATCCTGGGAGAGGACATAGCCAGGACAGCTGACCCAAACTGACCAAAGGGATATTCCATACCATGTGATGTCTGCTCAGCTATAAAAGCTAAGTAGAGGGAGATGGAAGTGTGGGCACTAGTTATTTTAAGTTTGCCTTCCGGAGCAACCACTATGAGTACTGAAGCCCTGCTTCCCAGGAAGTGGCCAGACATCACCTGCTGATGGGAAGTAGAGAATAACATCATTGGTTTTCCTTTGCTTTTGCTTTATTATACTGTCTTTATCTCAACCCACAAGCCTTTCATTATATTTTCTCTCCCCTGTCCATCTGAGGAGGGGGAGTGATAGAGCAGCTTTGGTGGGCACCTGCTATCCAGCCAGGGTCAACCCAGCACAAATATAAATAAACAACAGAGTGGGCATGGAAAGCTTGCTCAGCTTGCTCAGAGACTTGGCTAAAGTCACACTGCAGGGAAGAGCTGGGAATAGTATCTAGGTCTCCTGATCTCCTCAAGTCTGGAAAAACAGCCATTCTAAAGTTTTGTTATAATGCTCTTTGAATAGGGTAGTAACAACATTCATGACTTCATCTATGGGATATTTTTTACAGGGAATTTGAATGTATTTTTATTTGTAGTCTTTGAAGGAGTGGTAGGTTTAAAATGACATGCAGCTTGGCCTGTATTGTATGAGTGTGCATGTTTACTAGGAACTTGTCATCTATGGGATAATGGAAAAGAGTGGCATTGGGGTGGGAGGAGGAGAAAAATAAAAGTCTTTCAATATTTCTCATTTCTTTTAAATCCAGTGCATGCCCAACATAAATTCAAAGAATTTCCCTTAAATTCAAAGCTAATTGGCATGTTATCCCCATACATCTCATGGTATTGCTCTTAACCTCTGCTGGAAGATCTTATTTATCTATTTATTTTATTTTTTCAAAACAAGATGAAGATTCAAACAACCTTCAGTAAAATTTCTGGGTCACATGACACATGCTTGACTACTGGGCATTCCTCCCATGCCTTTTCTGCTTATTTGGTGATCTACATGAGTGTAAATAAAAATCACATCAATGCACATGTTGTTTTATAAATTGGGGATCTTGTATAGTAGTGAGCACAGAGGGCTGTAAATCACGTTTCTTGGATTCTCCTTACTAGAAAAGGCTTTGTTGGTGATCTTTGCAAAGGACGTTTAAGGTTGTATTTTTAATATGCACAATAAAAACAGGATCTCTTTTTGACATCTTCCTTGAGTTGTTCTGAATTCTGCACAAGCAGAAGCCTCAATGTGAGTAGAGCTACTTCAGAGTGTTGTCCCTAAAGCACTTTCCTATCAGGTGCTGAGCACACCTGTAAGGAGGGCTGTGCTGTGATCACTACTAGCAGCAAGGCTCTTTTCCCTTTGACTCAAGTCCCACGATTTGCAAGAGAGGGTCCATACACCCCATTGAATGCTATATCCCTGAATTGAGTTTGAATGATGTATCTCAGAGAGGACTGTTGTGAGGCATCAGGTCTAAGTCTTACTATGGGCTCAGGGATCTATGTGCAAGAAAAATACTACAGGCGGTTAGTCTGGTGGGAAAAGCTACTTACTGATCAGAAAGATAATTTCACAGCTAGTTTATTTGATATCTGAGTTCAGTCCTGCATCTTCCTACAGATTAGTTGTGTTACTTGGGACAAGTCAGCTTCCCACTCATATGGCATCTTTGTTCTCCCTGTTGCAAAACAGGGAATAAAAACTACCCTTTGCCTTGTTTGCTTAAACAGCAAGTTCTGCAGGCAAGACATGCGTCTTTATTATGCATATGAACAACATCTGGCCTAGTGTGCCAGGTGCACAAATCATTTATTTATGTAATCAGTTAAAACGTGAGCTAAACTGTGATAACAAATCCATGTAGACACTCTTAGTCCAGGATGAATATAAGGTAAGTAGAGTAAATTCTCTTTCTTTTACAAGCTCAGTGCATATTACCTCATATTTGCTGCAGGCTAAATACACATGAGTTGTCCCAGATGAGCTGACACAGGGTCATTCGTTACTTCTACTTGTTCACATGTTTGAGCCCTTACACACCTGACTATAATGCTCTTAGTAAAGTAAGGGATGTTTACAGTATTAGTTGTACTAGACTTGACTTTGGAGGATAATTAAAGCTCCTCACTCATTCTTAAGCAATGTCTGTTATTGCCCTTGGAATACTTCAGGGATAAGGAAATTGCAGGAAACTCAGTTCCTCCAGAGGAGCTTTTGCTCTCTGATCAGTTGTATGTTGATGGAATAGGCAGAAATTTGGGGATGTAAGAGCTGACAATCAGTGCAATAACTATTTTTTCTGCAGCAGTAAATGGATGTGTGTTCATTTATCTCCTGATCCAGAGCAAAGTTAAGCAGGTTATCTCAAACCATCTGTGCTTTGCATTAATTTGTTTGTCTTCAAGTTAGAATGGGACAGGAGAGTCAAGATTTTACATCCAGCTACAGGGCTCAGCTGAGATCCAGCAACCAAAACCATCATTTTCCAGAGATTATGGTGCCTGCTCTATTTCAGCTAAGAGATGTGTAGGCTGTAGATATAGCAGGTGACAAAACTAGTTAGACCAATGGCCAGGCAAGACCAGGGCAAACACGAAGTATGCAGAACTGCTGTGGTTTTCCATATAATTAGAAGATTAAGTAACCATATCATCTCAGATACCTCTGCATCAAATTCTGCTCTTGAGTAGATTATATAAATCAAGAGAAGTCTATCAAATTTTACTGGATTCACACAGGCAAAATGGTTGATTGTGTAATATCAAGCACAAGTGCTTAGCAGGAGCAGCAAATACTTGTTTTCATTCTAGAAATGCAATAATAGCAGATACTTGCTGTGTGTATCATTTCTTCCCCTTTATCTTCTCTAATTCAGATTAAGTACACCTTTAATGAAATTAAATCACTATTTTTCACTTGTACTTCCTTCTCCTCATGTGGATTAAGCTGTAAAGTGGTGTGTTTGGGGGTTTTTTTTTCCCTTTTTTTATTTTAGTTGTTTTGACATTGTCAACTGGCATTAAGTGGGCTGGCTTTTCTTTGTATCTTTACTGATAAATCAATATTAATAACAACATCAATACTGTATTAAACATGAACTATGGGAATAATTTGTAATCACACTGAAATTAGTAATGTCACACATCACATGGCAAGTCATAGGGTATGGGAAATAGAACTACTATTAGCTTGTGTTATTATTACCTTATTATGGCCATTTAAATAGGCTGTAATTCTGGGAATTTAAAGGTCATTTTGATTTATTTAGTTTAGTTTGTTATGTGTTTAGAAAACTAATTAAAGAACAAACAACATGGTTATATCTTAATGGTAAATATGTGTGAAGCGGCTACTCATTCTGAAACCAAATAGAATAATGAATATTGTTATAATTTTCAACATTCAACATTACTTCCTCTCAAAAATTATTATTTTTCCCTTGCATTAAAATGGTTTCATACAATTTTGCTGTTAATATTTTGAAAGGGATGTCCTATAAATATTTCCCCCGAGGCCCAGAAGAGCAAATAATCTCTAGTTAGTGTGAGCTTTCAGAAAAATGACAAAAATAAATAAATATGGAGAAAAATAATAAGCTCTGAAATAGCCTTTAATCCCCATGAATGACCTACAATTTGTTTGCAAAATAATGACTCCAAATTGTTTAATGTTTCCACAAAACCTTATGCTGTGATGGCAATTCTTCTGCATTGCCTTTTCAATGAAGTACCTAAGCTTATACTTATGCTCAAAAAAATGCTGGGGTGCCTTTAGCTTCAAGAGTCTTGAACATGTATAAAATTGTAAACCACGTTTAAGCACTTTGCTGAACAGGGAAGGATGTTTACTGTGTATTGAGTATTTTGCAGAATTGGACCACAGTGAATAATGCTGTTTAACCTGGCTCTGATTTGAAGCCTGCTATAAGATGGACCGTGACAAATATTTACCCACAGAGGCCAGTGCATGGCTATGTAGCATGTTTGTGCAGAAGCAGGTGAAGAGGATTGCAGATAGATGAAAGTTATAGGAGAGATGTCTATCTAATAATTACAGAATTCCCAAAGAAATGAGTGCAGCCATGACAAGAAAATTAACATTGTGATTTTACATTAAAAAATGTGATCTTTCTTTTGGCTACCAATGGCTAAATGTGCCTGTTTCTCCAGTTCAAGTCTTACGATACAATGCTTTACTCCTACCCCTTTTCACAGCATCAAGATCAGTGTCACATAAATGACACTTTCTTTATCACATTGGCATTAATACGAAGGCTCCCTGTCTGAAAGGAGCCAAACAGAAAAGAAAAAAGTTTATTAATCCTTTACTTTCCTAAGAAGTAACATTTCTGAAAATATCGATCAACACTTTTTTTTTTTGTGGTTTTGCTTTAAAACTGCATATATCAACTTGGAAATATTTCCCCAAGGATGTGGGGCCCTGTGGAATTGAAATGTCATGTGACTTTTTCAAAAAAGAAAAAGAAAAAAATAGTAAGATCCTATTTTTTCTTTCAAAAAATAATAATAATAAAAAAAGATATATTTTTTGGGTTGTCCCAGTGTTGAGTCAATTCAGCTTCCACTTAACCATAAGGTGTCTTCTAGAATAATAGATATGAAGGCTGCAAATGTTTTGTCATGTCAATCCAATCCATCTCCCTGCATTTGTACAGTCAAGATCCAATATGAGCCCGTTACACAACACCTGATGTGAACTCAGTCAAATACCCATGTGAACTTCCATTTGCTTCTGGAAAGGGAGAAACAAAGCAGCCTCCAGGCTGTGAGATATGGTATATGTGGCAAAGATCTCAAGTCAGCTTTGCATTCAGATGGAATTACAAGAAGCTGGTCAAGTGCCTAACTACGTTCTACTTTTGCTAGAGCCAGAAAACCTGTTGCTAACACAAGTAATTATTCAATGTCTTATCTAGAAGGTGGTGTTTCTTCAAACCTCAAGATTCTGGCACTCATGCCAGACATACTTGGCAGAAGAGAAGTGGATGCCACATGTGCATCACCAGCAGCATTTTCTACAATGTTGGAGGATGTCACTGTAGCTCTTATTCAAAAAAACGACCCTCCCAGCTTATCCAGGGAGGACTGACAAGGTTATCACCAGCTGTGGGTTGCTAGAGGCCCCAGATGACAATAAAAATGAGGGTACATGAACTTCAATATCCAAAGAGACAGCTACCTGCTGGAAGCACTTGCCTGGAAGAAGTGCAGGGACTGAGGGGAATGCCTGTATAAATATAACACTCTCCTTGTCTCATCCCAGGAAGTTCTGAGGCCAACCCAAATCTGCAGTAGCTGGGACCTAAAAAGGCAACAATAGGCTGGTCCTTTTGTTATTGTGCTCTTAATGAATTCTCCACATGGAAACTTGTTAACCCTGGCTGTTGCTTCTATGTCTGCTTATATGCGAGATCCCCGCCAGCAAATCAATCGTTACGTTGTAATGGCACTCACTTGACAAGATATGTTTGGCTTAGTGCACTGCTGCTATTTGTTCTGTGTGCAGCATCACACAGGGATGCGATGTGTAAGAAAACTGAATAGAGGAGTTAGTTGGCATGCACAAAGGACAGAGAGAGCAGGCTGTGCAACAAGGTGGTGAAGTGGGGAAGGACTCAATTGTCCTTAGTGCTCTGTGGCATACTGAAGTTACCCAATGCTGGTTTAAACCAAAAATAAATAGAGATGGTCAATTCTGAGGTCATTGCATATTTCATAAATACTACTCTTTTATTTTTCTCTTTGATTATGTGCTTTTGGCTTTATTTGTTCACCCTCATTATCCCTTTTTTCCTTAATGAGAGCCACCAGGTCTCCCAAATAACGGGTTAGGGAGCAGGTTGCAGTCTTGGAAAACTATGGAGGGGGGGATTTGACTGCTGACTAGGTAACACTGCAGGGCATTGCCCTGGAAAATGCTGTGTGGACAAGCTTTCCTGACCCAGGAGGCATCGACCCTCAGAGACATTTCCCTGAAGTACTGTCTGTCCAATGTTTCTTGCTTGATCTGCCAAGTTGAAGAGCAAATGGAAGAGGAGAAACTTATGATCTGGAAAAGTGAAGCCCACCACCCATCTAGTTCATCCCCAAACTGGCAGTGTGGATGAATACTCCCGTTTCTCTCTGCTCTCTCAGTTTTACTGCTGCCTCTGGATGTCTCAGAGAGCAAAAGCAGAGATTTTGCCGCAGTCTGGGTTCAAAGGTTGGACAGGTCTGAAACCATGCCCCCTCCTCCTGTCTCTGCCAGTCTAGAACCAAGACAGTGAAAGAACCTTTAAGTAGGATTTAATTTAATTTAAGTTAATATTATATTTTTTTTAATTTATTTTAATTTCATCATTTATTTTAATATGACTCCTGGTATGATATTGGACTGTGAAGCTAGACTCCATTGCTTGACCCTGAAGTTTTTTGTGCAGTGAATTTTACTGAGGTAGTGCAGAGCTCCAGAAATGCTTAGCTTGGCCTTGGGCTTGTTCATGAAACAAAAGACATTGAAGTGCAGAGGAATATTAGGCAGGATGTGGAAACAGTAACAGGAATCTCAGTTCAGTGCTCATTTACCTACAAATATTTTCTTAAATAAAAGGGGAGGAGTGGATGATACACCTTAAAATTCTTCTGTCAAAACTTTTAGGCCAGCCCCTTTGCCTAGTCACAAGAAATTCTGAGCTGTCCTTTCTTCTATTTACAACCCACTGCAATGTCAGTGCAATTCCTTCTTGCAAACTGGGATTCAGCTGCATATGTTCTGTATAAAATTTAGTATCATGAGAAAGGAAAACTGAGCTAGCCATCACCCATCACCTCTCAGAAATGTGGAGTGCAAGTGTAAGGCCTGCTGCCTACGAGGTGACCTTGTTGGAAATAGATCTTCTGCTCTTTTTCTTTTCTTATTGCACAAATTTAGGAAGAAAAGAAAGAAGAACAAAACCAGCCAGCCAACCAACCAACCGAAAAACCAACAAAAAAACCAGTCAAAAACCAGTGTTGGAACAGGCTGGAATCATTGCACCAAGACCACCTTTAGGAAAGGACATCCAATATGACACAAATGAGAGGTGTATTCAGAGGGCAGAATCTCTTCTCCAGTCCTCTGCTCTGACCATGATCTATTCCTTTCCTGACGTGAAGCTATGGAGTATATAAGTTGCCCCCTGCTCTTTTAGTACCTAGTCTTGATTACATTTCTGCACCAGAACCAGAGTTCGTGCCTCGTCTGACCATAGATGAATGATACCAGATGACATCTGATTGTACAGGACACCAGGGATGTATCTCTGATCCTTTAAGTTATACCTCTGGATATGCTTACAATTTTTATTTATTTTTTTCTGTGGGTAGAAGTGAAAAAAACAATGCCTTCAATATGAGTTGACCAAACCCAAGCCAACTTCAAGCTATGGGTTGCTTGGCTGTTTTACAGTGGCATTAGACTTTAAGCAGCACTGCAGAACAACTAATAAGCTGTGTTAATGCATCTGCACCTCATCTAAAAGCTTGGAGGACAGAGAGGGTAAGCTCCCATCTGTCTGCAAAAGACTGTATAGACTTCCACTGAGTCATGAGCTGGACTTTGTTAATGTGTAATGAAATTAATTAAACCCTTTCCCTTCCCCCAGTATTGGTTAAATATTATGACTCACCTGGTTGCCTTCTGAGCATAATAAAACTTGACAGGAGTGGAGGAGGGGGGAGATGCGGAGGAAGGAGAGGATGTGAGATGCTTCTTCCTCTTTGTGTCTTTTTGGCTTTTCAGTGCAAAGTCACATTCTGTCATGTTACATACACACCAAAATATTAAGAAACACACAGGGCAAAGATCAGCTTGCAAGCATGGGTTCATGAACTCTGCCAGCACGCAGATCTCTCTGCCAGAGTAGCACAGCATCCCAGAGGCAAGTCAAATGAAAACAGTCAGAATAATACGCTCAGGTAACAGAAAAGGCAATTGTATGGCCAGGACCAATCCTGAACAGAATACATTTTGGCATGTATTGAGACCTTGACAAAAGGAAGCCTCCAAGGTTACCAGCAGAGTTGACTTAGTTTTTTATCTACCTTTTTGTTATTTTTTTAAAGAAGAAGGAGTGTTTAATTATCAGTTCTCAAGCAAACGGTGGTTCGGCAAAATGTCAGATCTCCAGCTGAGACGCCACCAGTTTGTGCTTGGGATTGTGTGCCAGGCGGCTGTATGGACAGGCGAAGACCTCCGACTGTTCACTGAATGAATTTCCACTCGTGCCTCTCGACATTGATTGAAAGCGAAGGCTGCTGTTGGAGCCCTCAGGCTGTCTTAAGAAATCCATCCCTCCCCATGCTAGATCCTTGATAACTGTAACTCCAGCTTCAACAGAGACTGAGTGAAGTGGGAGGAATTTAACCCTTCTGGCCCCTGGAAGCAAAGCACTATCATTGGTTTGAGCTGATATTCAAAGCAAAAGAAAAGAAAGGAAAGAGAATAACAAAACAAGAAGAGGCCCAGAAATATTCTTTTTTTTTCTTTCCTTTTGTCCCCCAGTAAGACATAAAAAACATCAGTACAGAATCCATTGCAAGATGGTCATTTATTTTGTAATTTTAAAGTAAAGCTTCTTCTCTGAATCCATTTTAATATCAGAACAAAAAAGAAGGGGAAAAGCAAGCCCATGAATTTGGCACGGAGAGTTAACTACAGTCTTTGCCAAAAGAAGGCAAGTTGAACTAGATATAGATTGGTGTAAATGTATCTTATAGCCCACAATAGTAGTTGTGCTTGAACTATTTGTTCTCACTGAGAATCAAATTTATGTCATTCACTGGCAATACAACTCTGATTGTCAAAACACTGAGTTTGAGTCAAATAGCGTGCCACAAGGCTAATGTGTGTTCTAATAGAAATACCTGACAGCCAGATCCTGCTGAGGCATAAATGGGTGCTATCCCATTAGTACCACACCAATCCATTCTTTGCAGGAATGTAGCCCATGAAATGTAGCAAAAGTGTTTGTTAATCGAAAGTAGCATTTCGATTTGCTTTTATCATGCTGTGTAGCATTTCTCCTAGAACTTAGTCCTTTACATTATATTTTTAATACTAAGAATTAATTGCATGAGAGCTAAATGAGACTGCAGTCTATCATATCAATCAACTAATGTTGTACGTTGTTCTTCTTTTTGCGGTTTGGTTTGGGTTTTTCTGCTTTCTTTTTGTGCTCCCCTCTCTGTATTCTCCTGCCTCATATTTCAGGGGCCATATTTTGATTTGATAGTTGTACATCATGTAGCACAGTGGGGTTCTGATACGTCATTTAGAAATATTACAGTAACAGCACTAACAACTGCAGACAAACCAAGAAAGTCACTGCCACTGCAGACCACAGAAATATCAGGTAGCAAAATAAAGAGTGAAACATTAAGCAAAAATTGCCCCAAATAGTAAAGACAAAAACCACAGTTCATTAACAAACCATATTTAAAAGGAGAAAAAATAAAAAAGAAGAAAAAAAAAAGAAAAAGAAAAAAGCAAAAATAAAAATATATACACAACTGTCTCACTGCTAAAGCTAGTCAAAACCACCATTGATTATCATATGATTTTGTTTAACAGTTTCCTGTAAATTCCTGACATAGGCATTCTCTTCTAAACCAACCTGCGTAGAGGCCTTTTCCTTTGTGCCTTTGGATTTTGGTAAAAATGTTTCATATAACAAAATCCCTTTTTACTTTCATCTAAACCTAAAATACAAATAATATATACCTTTCAAAACAAACCAAAAATGTTTGGGAAATCAAGTAAGTTAATTTGCTGTGAATTGTTTTGAAGTTTCATTAAATTTCATAAAAGTTCTTATTTTGTTAAAGTATAATTCTTATTTGTCTCCTCTTTCCCCAACAGAAACCCAGGAAAGTTATATAAAAGTGAACATTTTGCCTCAAAGGGAAAGTTTTCTATGCAAATAACCTTTCAGTATAACACCAAACCATTCCCACTTGCTTCATTGGGTGATGGATACAATGCTAATTAATATTCTTGGAACTTGTGAGGCTCGAACTACTCCCTACTGAAATTAATGAAACGCCTGCTATTGCCTTCAGTGCATGCTGGATTGGTCCCTAAAACAGACTGATGAAAAGAGGAGGGAATCTAGCCTTGGTTTCTGCACTGGACATCCCTGAAATCATTAAAGTCTGACATTAACGTCAGCCTCTGGACCAGCAGTTTCTGCTCACACATTAAACCAATTAGCTTCACCAAAATAGAGCAACTTGTGCAGAAGGGATGAAGAAGCATTAGTGCTGTCATCCAGTGGTGGAAGACTGCCTTGAAATGTGTAAAATCACTGAACCTTCCTTTCTGACCAGAAGGATCACCCATAGTTGTGTTCTCCCCTTCCACAATAGACACAGCCAGGACACTAGGAAGAAAGATTGTTCATCCTCTGAAGCAATGCTGGAAATATCTGACTCCCCTTCCCACATCCTGATCTCCTGCAAAGGACACAGCTGTAGTGCTGTCACCCCCCTTGGGGTGCTCATCTTGCATAAATCCATATGGTGGTTTCTGGCTCTAATATCTACCGGAGAATTGCCTTGGTTTCCCATTCAAATTGGAAAATAAGTGTACAGCCTCAAGCACCAGTGCTCTCACTTCAGAAGTATCTGGTGCACCCCATGCACATGCCTTCCACCCAGGGACCCTCACAGTCCACCCAGCAAAGCCCGATGGGCAGGGACATGCACTCTGTCAGGATACAGGAACAGAGATTTTAGGCTCCTGGAGAATGTCATAGCCAGTGAGAGATCAGAAGAGAGGTGTGTGGTAAAACAACCTCTTGCCTCCCTTAAAAGAAGTGAGCTGTATGTATTTAATTCAAAGAAGAGATGTATGAGACTGCCCCTGATGAGGGGTCCTGGCAACTAGATACCAAATGATTGAAGACTGCTACTTGCAGTCTTGATCAGGAGGTTGAGCTCAACATATGACCAAGATTTTCTGACAAACCCCAGTATTCAGTGTGGGTTTTTTTTCTCCTTTCTCATTCTTTGACTTTTCTTTGTGAAAACACTCTTTGAGGTGCCTTATACTTTTATTTCAATGTACAGAACAGCTGAGGTGCCCTAGAAGTCTGTTAGTCTATTCTTTGAGGCAAGGACTGTTAAGTTACCACCTCTTTTTTTCCAGCACCTTCCACATTAAGTGATTTAAATGGCAGGTAAAAGGACACTGTTATCAGGCTAGTACCTGAGAGTAGTTTGTACACACACGTCATCTGAATTTGTTTAAGGAAATAATATGCATCATAACTGCAACTCACACTTTCTACTGTTTTTCCCTCTGTAGCTGGCAAACATGAAAGGCTTACTCTTGCATAAACCACAACGGAATACCGCTTTCAAAGTTTTCTGTGGTACTTTTGTTGGAGAAATTNAAAATTTGTTTACTTGCAAAAAAAAAAAAAAAAAAGACAAGAAGGAACCAATAAATGAATTTTGGGTACTGGTTTGCACTCTTAGGAAGCCTGGCTATTTTCATTACAGCATGAGTCTCTGTATTTGCTGTCTGTGACGATCAGAACCATGACACCATCCAGGACACGTAAAGGAAGATCTCATTTGGACAGATACTTCAGCTCATGCTTAAAATTTGGTATGTGAATTTTCCTCTGCTGAAAATAGGATTTTGCAATATTGAAGGAAAAAACATACATGCAAAGTCTGCTTCCATGCTTAATGCTGAATATAGTGAAGCACCTTGTCTGGTTGGATTGGGATGTAAATGCATCATAGGTTTATTCACACAATTGTTTGCTGGAAGATACAGACAAGCAAGGTGAGACGGCAGGAAGCTCTATAAGCATGCACACTTCTGAGGTCAAGTTTATAAGGCCTTTACGGGAGTGTAATAACTAAGATTGTTACTTTTCTCCTAGTTTAGAGATGCCTGTGCCCTCTCGCTGGAGTATGATTCCCAAAGTACGATGAAGAAGTATCTCTAGAAGTAGTCCTTCAAATGCAAACTTCTGTTACATGTTTACTCACATCAACAACATTATTCCTACAAATAGCCTTAGATGAGACAAGTATGGTCTAAACCTAGTATAAAAGCTCTGTGAATTTCACTTAACTGAGTTCTGCCATAGCACAGATCTTTAGAAGCCTGTAAGAAGGACAGAGAAAAGGAATTTGGAAAATAAAGACACACGGTTTCTTCTTCAGTCTTAATGGTTGACCCTACAGTGCTCATTCTGGAAAAAGAGGTTTTAGCAGCTTCAGTAGAAGTTTGGGACTGCAAT
This sequence comes from Pandion haliaetus, assembly GCA_013401275.1. NCBI lineage: Eukaryota > Metazoa > Chordata > Aves > Accipitriformes > Pandionidae > Pandion > Pandion haliaetus. The sequence continues at coordinate 5,661 of VYZV01016893.1, read as the reverse complement.
GTGTTAAGCAAAATGGAGCCCTGTCCTGCCTGCTTATGAGACACACTTTTGCTTCTTGTAGGACAGCATGAATATTTCAGTTAGCTCATGCAAGGTTTTTTGAAGCTTCCATTGTAAACAGGTGGTACTGTTGTGCATGATATGCTATTAGAAAGTGAAGCCTGTTACATCCAGTACAGAAGCTCTCATGTTGCTAGTGGTGTCTGCGCACAACATATTTTTCTTCAGAAAGTTTAATGTGGAACACAAAAATGGAACTGTAGCAGACAAAGCACTAGACAGACTGAGGAAACCCACATTGCTAACTTTGCATTTTCTAGTTTGGGGCCCATATTTTGCTCCTGGCCATTGCCTTCCCTGTCTATTTAGCTCAGCAGTTATTCAGCATGGATAAAGGAAAAAGCCTGAAAGTCAGGATGAATACTCTATTTTACCCTGATGAGAAATTGAAAAAGTGGTGTTTAACTTCTGTCTGTAATCTCTCATTTTTTAATTGGATACCTCCAAGACTAGTCTTGACTCCATATTTCTATAAGTACCTATGAGATAGTAAAAGACACGCCAAAAAAATATCCCCTCCATCATCTTCTCTCCAGGGTGAACAGACTCATCTCCATCAGCCTCTCTGTGTTTATCTTGTTCTCCAGGTCCTTGACCACCTTGATAGTCTTTTGCTAGACTCACTGCAATCTATCCATGTCTCTCAAGTCGTGGGGAGCAGAGCACTACAAGTGTGTCTCACCAGTGCTGAGCAGAGGGGAAGGATGACCTCCCTTCAACCTTTTGGCAATGCTCTGCCTAATGCAGCCCAGGAGGCTGTTGTCCTTCATTGCTGCAATGGCACTTTGTCATCCATGGTCAAGCAGTTGAACAGGACCACTCCAGGTCCCTTTTTGGTAAAGCGCCTTCCTACC
>VYZV01016890.1:32750-58046 GCA_013401275.1 Pandion haliaetus | reverse complement strand
AACAAAACTGCACAGACAAATTTTTTTGCTAATTTATCCAGTCCTGATGTTTGCCTCATCTTTAGGGAATGAAGGTTGACTCTTGGCCCCTGTCCCTGCTTATTTCCAAACTTTCCAGGAAATTACTAGGCGAATTAAATCTGTCACTGTCGCCAACTCTAACAGGAAACAAATATGGCTTCCAAACAAGCAATGTTGCACCTTTTTGGATGTATTTCCCTTTCTTTTTCCATCCTGAATTCCTACTAAGTTAAGTAGGCACCCATTTTTCCTATTCCTAGAGCTAGTTCTGTATTTGTTTGCTTAGAAAGATACTGTTTTTCATGATGTTTGACTACAACAGAAATATATAGCATCAAAGACTGGAATGATCCTTGGCCAAGGTAATACATTGTCCTAACTTGCAACTGAATAAGAGTATGGTTTTAAACTCCTACATTTTGGGGGTAATTCTCACCAGGGATTAAAAGCTGCTCTAACCACTAGATAATACAAGCCTTGAGCAAAAAAGCACGTACAGTTACTGCCAGGTGTTTCCATATCCAGTTCAAACAGGAAAAACCAATCAGCATCTGAAAGCTTTTGCAGAATTCACCAAGGTCCCAGCAAGCACTCCATGCTTTCATAGAGGGCCTGGGAGCTAACTGAGTGTCAACTTTGACCTCAGCCAAACCATCCCTCATTTACCTACTGGAAAAGAAAAGAATTTTGGGAAAAAAAGCTAGAAAGTGACTGATGATGTGCTTGTGATGCATTTATCAGGCAGGATGTTAAGCTGCAATAGCAGAACATTTCTTGCATAAAACAGATTAAGAAATCAAAGCCGTACATCTTCCGTACATTTTCAGATCTATGATTGGAAGACATAGTGCATACTTTTCTGTCACGGGATAAGGCTGACCTTGAACACAGGAAAAAAAGAAAAATGCCAGTGATGTGCCAGAGATGATTAATGGGAAAGAAAAGAGAGCTCTTTCCAAACAGCATTAGTGATCAGGTGGGGGAAAACTGTGAAAAAGACTAGGAACACATCAATGCCCAAGCCAAAAGAGCACAAAACAGTTCCATCCCCTCTAAAGCTACCTGCTTCTTTCCCCCACAATTCATCCATCACCCCCTCCAAAAGACCTCTACAGAGAATCTTTTCCAGGTTGTGATCTGATAAGCGTGGCCAAATAGGATAACAAGGTAAGGAAACCTCACCATACTCTCATTTCAGGTGGAGTACCTGCAGAGAGGAAAACAAATACAATTTTGCTTTTAAAGCAAAAGAGACCAGAAAGAAGTGAGAAAATGCAATATGGACTCTCCTGTCTCTGTGCTGATAGGTGCTATTGGCTGCCACCTCGTAAGATGATCAAATTGCTCATAGAACCCTTCACCATCAAAGGCTTTTTCCATGCCCAGGACAATGAGAAATCAAGTCACAGGACGGTTGTTTCAAAACTACCTTGGTAGGTGCTGAATGGTAGAGCAGAACGAGCTAGAAGAAGGAATGCTGATCCTTGAAGTTTAGAGGAACCAGAAGCACAGATGATCTGAACTGCCATACTTGAGATTTTTCAGCAAGTACTCTGCCTTCTGAATGTGAATGAGATCACTCTCATTTTATTCCCAACCTGATGTATGAGAAAATGACTGCAAAACAGAACAACGCAGCAACATGCAGCTTCAAGTTTTGTTCTTTTGCACCTACTGTATTTCTGCCTTTTAAATCTTTCTTTTCATTGTTTTCATTTTAGTTTTGAACTTACTAAAAACAACAGCAGTTTGACTGCGAGTTGTGCCATGGAGTAACACCTCTCTCATGCTCTTTTACTTGTGGGGGAACTTGACTTGCTTCCTAGACCAGATCCTGCTCTCTCTTGTATAGGTGCTCAGATGTGGTAATTAATTTTCTCTGAAGTTACTGAATATTCTTGATTAGCAAAGAGCTCAGCCTTTTCTCAGGTTGTGTGATAAGCCTAGAAGTGTACATTCAGATCTCAGTCAACTTTTGGGACTTTGTCCTATGATAAACGGTTTCTTTATATAGGATTACTGCTTGCTCCCTTCATTTAATCTTCCCTGAGGCAGCTGAGAGATATATAGTAAATTTCTATAGACTGTATTCTCTGCACCAGCCAGAACTGTACACCTTGTAGGCTGGCTTGTTAATGTATAACTACGGATGGACCAACAGAGATTAATTTCAGCTGAAGGTATGATTCCAGTCTTGCATTTCAGAATGTAACCGAGACTTGAATTCAGTAGTGCAGCTCTCAGGGGTGACACTCATGTAAGAGGGAGTTGTTCATAAGCAGCAGGATGCACTGTCCTATCTTCTAGACTGGATGTTGTAAATTATTAATTCCAGAAGAGAAAGCCATACAAAAGTCAGCAGATGTTAAGTCATGTTTCTGAGGCTAAAATAGGTCCTCATATGTTGCTTTTACATTCGGTTTCCTTTCCCATTCCAGACTCCTGTGCAACACATAGTTGCAGACTATATTCAATCTGTTCAGCTGATTTGCTTTCCACATTGTACCCACCACCCGTTTACAGCCAAGTTTGCAGTTGTTCCCATCCCAACTGTAACCTTGAGACATCCTCCATGATCATGCTAAAATTTCATGATTGTTCCAAAAGATCATGTCTCGCAATAATCAGACTATTTTCAGGGACCATCTGTTATTTTGGCTTTCTTGGAAAGTGGCACCCCCGGGTCCCACACATAGATGGTATGTTTCCAGTCAGTGGTCTTATATTCACAACAAACCTCCTCCTTCTTCAAGCTCATCTCCTTGCTACCACAGAAATGTTGAAATTTGCTGTAAATATCTGCAAAAGCCAATATGTGAGTAATAAGAGAAGTGAAACAAATACGTTTTTCTGCGTTAAGGAACATGAATTGCCTGTGCAGCTCCCTGAAACTTTGACAACCATTAAACTTGTTCCTCCCTGCATTGTTTTTGCCGGTGTGTATTTTTAATCCTGTTCTTGCTGCTAGATGGATTTCAAACCATCCCATGCACCACAGAAAAGTAAATTGAAATTAGCATTATCTACACCTGTAATTAAAGTAGTATTAATTTTTCTTTGCTGAAAAATTAAAGGGAAAAATCCCACACTTGACAAAAGAAAATGTGTTGTCACATTTTTAAGTCAAAGTTAATTATGAATTATGGATCATTTGCAAGAAAGCAATACAAAAGTACTCACTGGGCCTGTATCCAAAGTAAAAATGAATTTATGACAAAGCTGATATTGACCCATCATTTATAAAGTCTGTTAAATTCATCTTAGACTGGGCTTCTAGTGGAAGATGATTTATTAAACAAAGTAATATAAAATATAATGAAATAGATTAAGTCTCTTTTGAAATATTGTTATCCGTTAGACCTGGTAAATTTAAGTCTGTTTAAACATGAAATACCACTTTAGCAGATACTCCAGCTCCTACCTAAATGTGGGGTTGCTAATGCTTTAGTCACCTATGTTGAAAAATCTTTGTCAGGAGAATAGATGGTGGTAATGATTTTATTTATTTTGGGGCTTTAAATTAATCATCTTTAGGATATCTCAACAATTGCAAATCTTTTCTGCCTCCACAAAGAATACAGATTTTATCTAATTTAGATGCAGAAGGGTTCTGCCCTGGTTATCAGGGCAGCTGAGCAATGGTGTTACTCAGTTAAGCAGTCTTCCAAAGAGCCTTGCATGATCACCAGGCTTTTATCCACACTGTAGTGGAAATGGCAGCAGCAGCACAGGAGACACTTAATTTGGCATCAAGAGAAAGGAGTGGCAGTGAAAATGCATGAGCGAAAACTTCACTGTGGGTAAGCAGCTGAAACGTATTCACTGGCAGGCAAGTACTTGTTGTCCCTTGAGGTATGCCTGCATTGTGCAACAGGGCATGAGGCAGTCCTCTCTAGGCTGGTGATAATCCAAGCCAGGAAGACCATGTGTCGAAGAGCAACATGGTGGTTGTCAGGCATGTGACAGGTTGGTGTGCGTGTGAGGTTGTCATGCCTGTGCGGTGCTGGCACTGGGCTGCCAAGATAGCAGAAATGGAGCTACACTGCTTCCAGGTCTGAGTGGATGTGTGGTTACCTCTGCTAAAGGATTTATGGGCTCCCCCACCATGCAATGTGTTTTCCTGACATAGTTTGTGTCTCCATATCATCTCCCTAAGGCTGCCAAGTATTATAGTGCCTTTTACTTTTGGATAAAACAAACCACAATGTGATTTTCTTCACTGCTGAGTTGTGCGTGTGTGCTTTATGGTGTAAGGTCCCATGCATTTCCTGCATGCCCTTGGCTGGATCTGGTTACTAATCTGTTGCTACAAGTGCTAGGATTCATTTCTTGAAATAAATCTTTGGCGTACTGGCTTGAATGGTTTATAACCTTGCTTTCCTCTGTGTTCCAACAACATTAATTCTGTTGTAATGACTCCTGTAAAGATATCATTTGAATAGTAATGTTTTATCAGTTTTACTTTCGCCTATTTTCCAGAATAATCCATCCTCTTATCTCACTTTTACTTTTCAGCCTTTCAATATTTCTAAGCTTTAGTGTTTGTGCATAATGCAAAATCTTATTGCCAGAGGAAAAGCAGTTTCTCTTTTTTTTTTAATTTATTCATAATTAAAACTCTCATGTTAGTGACAGTTTTCAAATCTGACATGACGTTTTTATAATCCAGTTAATATCTCAAAAGGTTTTTCTGCATTGCAGCCTGGGAATTATGCAAATTAAGGTAAGAAACAAGAAAGCATTGTCTCGATGTTGTTTAATCATAAAGCTATGACTGAAGAATTATTATTGTTTTTATTACAGGAAAACTACATTACAGGGTTTTTGCCAAAAGCAGGTGATAGCTCAGTGCATTCTGCACTGTAAGAATTCTCCCTTTCCTACAGTTTGCTTTTGCAGACAGAAAGACATAATAATAGATTCACTGCCACTGCAAATACACCTAGCCTTAGTCCAAAGGTAGTGCTGAAGTTAACAGAGAGATTCAGTAATGGGCTTGGGATCAGGCCCTTTATATATATAATTGAGTGTCATACTTTCCTCCCATTTTTTTCCATGCCACTTGATGTTTTACACTGCAAGATCTTATATGTACAGACATGTTTGCAAACCATGTGTTCAGCCTTGGCTGAGGAGCTAGATGCTATTGTAGAGTAGGTACTAAATGGGCAGTTGTTTCTTTGTAATGACTCTAAATTTTTAATTTTATGTCTCTACAGTTAATTACTGAATTCTCATCCCTATATTGGGTGGGATTAGTGGGACTCCCTCAGTGCAAGGGCAGCTATGAAATGCATCAGAGGTAATCCATACATCTCATTCATCCCTTAGCAGAGATTTGCTTTGGCAGAGGCGGGCACAGGCAGTTCAGAATCACCACAGAGCTCTACTTAGAATAAAATAATATGGTTTGATGGCATGAAGGGCTGATAACTCAAAAATCCATGCTGCTCTGTCACACTACTGTATTAAGGGAGGAGGGAAGTACTGAGGTTTGGCCTTATTTTTCAACGTAGAGGAGGGGCAGAAGAGGAGAGACTGACCTATATTTGGAAGTCCCAGGACTGCCAGTGGAAAAGGATGGGACGAAGACTGAGGATAGGGCATGGCCCAAAGGTGCACAATATTTAGAAAAGAGGATTATGCATTCCTTATGCAGTCGCTACAGCCGCCTCCACTAGAGCTTTTCTGTGAGTGAAAGCAAATAGTGATATGAGTGCCTAAGCTGAGAAGCATGCCTAGAGCCGAACTCCTGCAGCCAAATGATTTATACTATATTTACTTTTCCTGGCTATCCAGCCAGCAGCTGCCTTTAAGCTACCATCATTACTGTGTCACTGGAGAGTCTATTATTGCTCCAATCTCTTACTTGTTTTCACTCTGCTCTTTCTAATAATAGAGGGCCAAGGAGGATTCATTACATCGGGACTTAGACTATCACAATGTCTGCCACTACCAGGTGTCTTTGGCCTTGTAAATGGTTTCCTTGAACATGCCCAGGTGGCCCAAAATGTATTCAGTTCAGTTACCTGGTGCCTGTATTTGCTTAGTGTCTTACATGACATGCAGAACTGGACAATTTGTCCCACCAGGAATCTCTCCCAGACCTGTGCAGAAGAGCTCCTGCCACTGCAAGCCTTAGGGCAGCCATATAAAACTGGCTTGTTCCTCTGGGATAGAGTATATGAGATTTTATTTTGACGACTTATGTTGCCAGTTGATCAGTTATGTCTTCAGATGCAAAACCTGACCCGAGGCTCGCTCTTTCCTGTCATTTCCCTTCATCAAAAATGAGTCATTGAGAGCGAAAGATCAAAAGTAAAATCAGTGCAAAGGAGTAACAAAGTCCATGGTTTGCATGTGTGTACATGTGCTTCTAGCTGTAAAGGACTGCAGCTGAGTGCTATGAATTTTAAAGAGATGGCACACAGAAATGGAGCTGCTCATTTGGACCCCACAATGACGGAGGTAAGGATTGTCCGTTGGGAATAACTGACCACTGTGCTTGAGCCTGGACTCTGGCTGACAACTCCTGCTTAATCTAAATAAATTGTCTAACTCCATTTGGTCTTACCCTGTAAAATCTACTTGTATAACTCAAACTAGACTACCACAAAATCAAACAGAAGACTCTACAAGTAATTTCTGTACAGTGATGTGTTTTGTCTCATGGCTTTACCAGTGAGGACAGCAGTTTTCTCGAGTTCAAAAGCATCCGTGTTTCCTTGCTGCAATATTGAGCTTGCTGCAGCCTTGAGAGGACTGTGTGCACAGTGCTCAGAGTAAAGCATATTTATAACACATATTTGGGTAACCTCTTTCTCCAACTGTACAACATCTGAACTATAAACCTTCCCTATATCTTATACAACTGCAGATTGTGCCAGGCTATAGGAGAATTAGAACTGTAACAGCTACACTAATGGCAAGGCCAATTTTGCACACGTGCTATAAAGAATACAACATATATGTGTTCATACTACTGTAAACTGGAATGACCCTTAAATATAAAATTTTAAATGCCATACATTCACTAGCTTTATAATAGTTTACAAGTATCTGATGGCAGAAATTAATTTACATACCAGAATAATTCTTCTATAACTGAGAAATGCCTTTAGCATAATTTATGAAGGTTGCTTAGCTGGTATTTACAGCAGCTGCAGTAAATCCAAGATGCAGCTTCAAACACAACTCACAGTATCTAAGATGTAACCTAATACTTTCAGGAAGTGTCAGCTTTAAACAAATAACACAACACTGTACTAAATAAAGATTATGACAATCTAATGCTGATCTTCAAACTTGAGATGTTTAGGCACAACTGAATTAATTTTTTTTTTCCTTTTTTAAAAGCAAAAGGTCAACCAGAAAAACAGTATTTCAGAGGTCAATCAGTTCATAGCTCTCAAATGTATTTTGCTATATCTTAAAATTTCACTACAGAAAGAACAGTATGACCATTTGCCTTGTCCCACCAAGAGGGGAACAGGAAAGATAATGCAGCATATAAGTTTTAGTGAAATAAGTATCAATAATTTCACTGTTTGTAGAAAACGGTAAAAAAAAATTGTAAAGTAACACTGGGTTAGTTTAATGATAAAGCCCACAGTCACTGCATTGTCTTTTATTGCATTTAACAAGATCACGTATCTTGTTTTTTTCTGTATACCCATCCTCTGTGCCTTATTTTCATACTATTAGTGTTATAGTGATAACCACAATCCCAAACAACCTTAATCCCCCCTCAGCCCACTGCAATTCATTTCTCAGTGGTCAAAAAGGGTTAAGGCAAAACCAGGCAGAGAAGGGAAGTGATAAGGCCCATGTCATACAGTGGCTTGGTACCAGAATCAGAAATAGAACGCAGGTCTCCTGAGTCACATGCTAGAGCCTTATCTATTAGATAACGCTGTCATCAGAAATAAATACCAGTTGTAGGTTAACTGGTTGATGAGCATACACTGGTTTGCAGAAGGGACAAGTGACAGGCCTAAGCTTCCTCATCTTGTCATGACTGCTCCTTGTCAAGGGGAGAGATGTGTTAAGAGAAGAGATGTGTTGCCTTTGGAGATCCATTTTTTAGAAGGAGGGAAAGAGGTCACCAGTACCCTGAGGAATGGGGATTTGGAAAAGAAAGAGAAAATTGCTAATAAGATGATCTGATAAATATTTTCTATTTGGAAAAACAAACAAACAACCCCAAGTGGACAGAGTTTAATACTTTAATAAAAATCAGATTTTAGATCACTAGTAAATATAGCATTGCTTTTCAAAGGCTGAAAATTTAGGTCTCCTTTCTCCCACTCCCTCTTTTTTCTTTGCTTACTTAATTTTGCCACTGTAAAGACTTGGGGGAGACCTTTTTGTAATTTTAAATGCATTTACCTGGAAAGTCAAAATCTACTTTGTAGCTTTCAAAAAAGGCAGTTCCAGAAGCAGTAAAGGGGAAAGCAACAGGCACACTACCCTGTTCAACTGTAGTAGTTATAGTTTGGCAATCCTTGGTAAACTAGTAAGTGAATACACTGAAAGAAATTTCAAACATCTCACATAACAAAGAACAACCTATGGAGCTAATAATCCTGGCTTTTCCTCTCCAGGCAGGATCCTATACTTAATTTAGTATTTCAGGCTTTATTTTACTGCTACAATTTGCATAGTCATTGCATCTCCACAGCCATTTCACTTGTCCACATCCTTCTGACATGCAACAGGCTGTCACACCATGTTTAAAAAGATCCAAGCTCTAAGAGGTTCTCTTGCTTATTATTCAGTATGCAGCCCTGCATACCACTTCAGAGCCAGAAGCCATCTGGTATCAGTTTAAAAGTATAATTTGGTTTTCTTCCCATTTTCTTTCCTGGTTTGGGTTGAAATTCAGAAGCAAGTAAGATAGAAGAGGGGTGGGTGTGTGCGGAGGGGCCTTACAGAACGTTTTACAGGAATAACAACTGGAGTTTTTGTTTAGAAACATGCCCAGATGCATACTCACTCACCCACCTTCACTGAAAGATCAATCTGTAAGAAAGTGAATAGAGAAAACACCTTCTTGGTATCCCTGGCTTCCCGGGTACCATGCTACCAGACCATGAGACTTAGGAGGTCAGTCCTAAAATTAGTGTGCTCTGATTACATTATTGGAGACAAAGCCTTCACCAAGATATACATCAGGATCAAGATCTCTGAACTTATATAAAACACAACATATGAGGTTTTCTCATGCAGAACAGCTGTTCTCCTTTACCTGTGCCTCTAGGAACAGGGTCATTTTATAGTTTTCATTTCAACAATTAAGCAAGAGGTCTTACCAGAAAGCTAATGTTTCAGCAGGTTGTACGATTTCCTTAATAGAGTTCAAACACTCTTTATCCCACTGCTTTGATCAGCCAATCTGGAATTATATCCCTATTTCTTAATGCTAAGTGCAAATTTCATTTTCAAGTTTGTCCCATCTTCACTTTGATATCAGATTGCTTCCCTTTTGTCCCTGCTGTACTAAGGTTGTGATAATGACTCGTGATTAACCACATCTTTATATATCACTTAAAATGCTTGCCTCAGGAAGATGGTACTTTAGAGAGAAAGAAGTGTAATAAATTGCTGAATACATTATTATGAGACATGGAACAGCTTAGGTAAATAATTAGCAGCTTACCTTATGTCATAACAGGGCATGAATCAGAGGTAACTTGTCATGCTACAGCAAAAAAAATTATTCAAGCATAGCTTTAGATGTCCATGGGGGGGAGAAACAGATTACAGCCCATCCTGTTTATTTTTTATTCTCCTGGCTCTGCAGAAAAGAAAATATGATATTACAGCTGACTAGAATTTCTGATGGAATGCAATGGGTTGTAACAAGTTTATCAATTGAGCTAGTATCTTCCACCACTGGAAAAAATAAAAGGCCCTGCTTGTGCAAAAGTTACCGTTTCAGTAATCTGTGTCATTACATTTCTGTCTTCAGGGAGTTGAGCGTACACGCAGCATCTAGGTTCAAATGGCCATGTAATGGTTGATTGCCTCCCACTCCCCAGGCACGCTGGTGTTCTGCTGATGATGTTACTAGCTAAATAATTGGGAAGTGGTCTCGTGCAGAGAGTGTTAACCTAATGCTTAGTGAGATTAGTGAAATAATTAATTGTATCTATTCAGGACATAACTGGTTGGTGTAGAAGGGAAATTGCTTTCCCTTCAGAGTAGGGAGAGCATACCATTAGGAAACATTAACTTCACCATAGATTAGGCAAGGATGTTAGTTCTTCCTATTGCACATCAAAGGTGACTCAAGACACTTGTAGGAGAAGTAAGAACAAAAGGAGAGTATCGAAAGAAGTGACCAGCACTTGAAGACAAGAGCTGTCTGGAGCCTCAGTCTGCCAGCTGTGGCAACAGTCATTGTACCTTTACAGACAGCGTGTTGGCCATTGACTGACTATCTCTACACACGGCAGGGCAGTGCTGTGCAGGTTGCAATGGGTTTGGAGCAGAATAACTGTATTTCTGAAGTATTGCTGCTTCTCTGAACAACGTCTGGTATGTGAGCAGAACATGGTCCTGGCAGTGTAGACATGATCATTGTAAGATGGAATTGGAATCAACATGAAGTATCATTAGTATTTGGGGAATCACATGGGGGCTGTGCATTTCCAAAGGCATCCAACTACTACCCCTTCGCTTCCCCTTGGGGCACCAGAATGGCTGATGTAACCAAGGCTACTGCAGCCAAAAAACAGTAGGGAGAACTTAGAGATTGAGAGCTTTAAATTTTTATATTAATGCTAATATTTTAAAATGATCATGCTATAATTGTTCAGAAAACTGTTACTTAAATGTAAATTCCATGAGCAAAGGAAGATAAAACAGGCATTCAAGGCACATTTGGTTTGCACTGAATTAAAACCCAAAATTATCTGTTCAGTTGAACTAGTTTTCTAGCCTGTAAAAATGCTGTAGATTCTTGTACCTGACATGTAATACCCTTTTGTGATTAGATTATTAGTTTAATGAATAATGAAATTATCTCACTGTTTCTTTCTGATTTTAATGCATAGATTAAAAAAAGAAACAAGCAGGAAAAGGGTCATACATGAGTAGTTGTGTTTGACTTACAAATCTTATCCAAACCACATTTTAATAGTGAACTGCAACAGCAGTCACTCCCCAAGAGCCAAAAAAAAAAATGTTTTCAGTACATAAAACAAGATAAGAAAAAAATATTCTGGACTCTAAGGACACATACTCTGTTGGTGTAGGGTGGAGTGAGGAACAGGGTGAAAAGAAACAGTCGGAGGTGTATGTGACCATGGAAAGTCAACAATCAAAGGACAGAAGAAAAATTCAGAGGTCGCCTGCTCAGATCCCATTCCCAAGACTGTCAGCAAAGTTCTGATTCCTGTGATTTCCTGAATAGTTCCTAAAGAAGGTGTCTTAATGAGCATGAAGATGTGACTTTTCTCAGCTTTATGAATGATGCCCACAGTGCATACACATTAACCTGCATACTTATGTATATGAACATGTTCATGACCCCAACAGTAATGTCCAGAGAGTTTTTAAGAAGCGTTCAAAACCCAGATCACTACATGGATTTTAAAATCTTTTATTTGGGCTACTAAATTGGCAGAACTCTGGTCTTGACCTTGTACATGTCTATGGGTTATTCACTATACATGATTTCCACTCTACTTGGACTTATACCATACAGTGTCAGCATGCACCTTTTACAACCTCTGAAAGTCTCAACCACTATGTCCCAGGGAGATCTAGAATTTTTTCCAAAAGAATACTTGTTAGTTTTATAACTGAAATTTTATGTCTCCTTTTTTAACAAAAGAAGAAAAAACAAATGTTGCAGAGGTCTCAGTCCTCCTTAACTGGCATGAACATTGTCAGAGAAAAAAAGAAGGAAAGTGCAAAACTTTTAAACTACAGTGCTCTGGAAATAAAAAGGCTAGACTTGTAACTATTTATAATTATTTAATTGGAACTCTTCAGTTAATGCTGCATTAACACTTTGCATAATCTAATCTCTGCCTTACAGAAGTGCTATTTTAAGCTTTAAAATTTCATGTCGCAATTTTCAGGATAAAGAATTTTGATTGTAATGATAGATCAGAGACTGTTTCAGAAAAGTGACACGAGATGAGAATGCAAAGCTGTGTGATTCTTCTCCCTGCCCACAGCTTTCCTCTTGTACTACGCTCCAATAGAACAAGGAGCAAAGAGTGAACCTGCAATTAGATTAATCCTACATTGATTCCAAAAGGTTCAGTGATTGAAAACAACTGTACAGAACCAACATTTAGTAAAAGAATCAAACACTATTTATGCACCAGTAGCTTTCTTAAAAACAGGAAAAAAACCCTCAAGCCAGAGGAATAAGCCCAAGGTTTAATTTATATAAATTGCAGCCACCTGCTCACTCAATTTCCAAAAGAAAGCTTTTTCTGCATGCTATAAATCAATTTCTCTAGCTAAAGGAATCTCTGGGAGTCTCACTCATTTAATCTTCCATCTAAGGTTGCCAACCTTTCCCCTTAAACTGTGTGCATTATTAGAAAATTACTAAGTGTTTACCTTCAACCAACCGACCATTACCTGTCTCTAGACAACCAGATGCATACATACATTAAATGCAAAAATACATTAAAAAAAATTTATAAAGGCAGGGAATCCTGCTGCACTAATAAAATATTGATTGTTAATGTAGGGCACTGTACTAATGCCTGTGGAATGAAATTCTGACATACAGTCTGAGGAGCTGTTGGTACATGAAGCCTTTTATGATATCTCATTTGGCACTGAAAGATTTCCACAAGGTGGGTTTCCAGTTGATTGTCACTAGCAGAGAAGCAGTGAGTGTCACTTGAAAGATATAGAAGTTAGTGGAATGAATATAAAGAATAGATTAATGTTACTGGTTCATAAAACCACTTAAATGAGGGCTTGCTTTGCTATGCTGTATAGGAATAGATTTCTCCTTTGGGAGCTAATTTTCAAAACCTAGTCACAAGGGACTCACATGGTCCAAAGTGCTGCCCAAAGAACAAGATGAATACTTTTATCCTGCAATAGGTCATCTGTTGCCTCAAGCAAGCAAGTTTATTTTTGGTCTTGAACCATTTGCAGGTCACTAGAACATTTGGTTCTTAATTACCGGGCCAAATTCATCCCTTGTGTAATTCCACAGATGTGAAGGGAAAATGAACACTGCTCACTTTTTAAAAGTCTTTGTAGATACTTTAAAAATATTTCTTCAAAAATACTTTAAATGTGCTGTCTTGGAGGGACCACTTGAAGAAGGATATATTTAGGAACTGAAGGATACTGGACTAGCACTGACAAATTTGGACATCTTTCTGTAACTTCCAATCTTAATTCATTGTAACGGAAGAGTGAGGGAGGAAAAGGATTGTATTTATGAGCCACTGTTGTTTTATGTCAATTGATACTCTCCATGGCTGCTGCTCATGACTCAGAGTTCTTTACTATTTAGATTCTTTATTCTTAAAAGTACTCAATAAGTGAATCATTGCCAAGAGCTTTTACAATTTAAAGCATGCTTGTGGCAGAATTGCCAGAATGAACACGATTATTTCCCTCTGAGCTCTAATATGTGTTATCAGTATTGGAATAGTAAAAGAAAGGATAAAGGGAAACATGTCGTTCTCTAAATCTGATACATTGCAATATGTCATGCATGCCTGCTACATGTACATACCAGTGTATAAACCAACTTTAAAATATCTAGAAGTAATGCCCAAACCTAGATGCACAGGAATCTTTAAATCTGTTAAACAATAACTGTACCCTGACTGAATGTAACTCAGTATGGGTCTGCCCATTGCATAATGTTACAACCCACATCGGCATGAATTAAGCTCTGGCACAGGAGGGCTCTGGGATTTCAGTTATCAGAGATATTTAAGAACTGTCAGGAATGGTTTGGGTAGAGCTGATCCTCAGGGTGGACTACAGGCCTGGAGGACGTCTTGAGCTCCTTTTTAGATGTATTTTCTATGACTGTCTACAATTCCATGAGACATTGCCCATAAGGAAAAGCCCTTAGATTGACATTGTCTATCTTTACAGATGAAGTTGGTAATAAAGATCTCTCAGCTGAGAATACCTACCTCAATACTGCTATGCCGGGGACACTCCACATCAGCACGTGCAGAGGCTCTAGCTGCTACCATCAAAGCTCAAACAAGAGCCATTCAAAGCTGCTCCATGGCTGCCCTAGTAGTGTGGGTTGGTAGAGGTCACCCAGTGCTCCTTTCCAGTTTCACATAGAGAGCTTGTTTACATTCCTCCTTTGCCGAGGAAGAGAAAGATACATGTTCAGGAAGCTATGAGCAAAGAGAGAAACAATGCCATATAATCAGTGCTGCTGCCATCCTCCTTTGTTCAGAATTATCATATAACTCATTTCTGGCCAGATGCTGTCTCCAGAGTTGGATTTCCACCTTCCGCTTACTCGTGGTTTCCAAACTTTTATCTTCATATTTTTTCTCCATTTGAAAAAAAAAAATTGCAAAGAACATTTCTGTGTGGAAGAAACCCTACTGTTAAACATCTGTGACTAAGGTCACTACTATCTTCTTGTCCGGCCTCTCCCTTATTTTGCAAAGTTGTTTCTTGCAGCTGAGCTAGAAGTTTTCTTCTGAATTAAAAAAAAAAAGGCCTCTGTCACACTTTCTGGAAATGAGTCTTCCTGTAAATGACATTCTTTTTCCTCCCTTGAAATGGCTGCTGCATGTTCACAGTGTAGGACAGGCATGGCATGGGCTCAAAAAAACTTTCCAAATATGTATCAATGCCATCTATTTCCTACCTGGAAGCCTCTCCAAAGCAGCAGTTGGATTTAATCATATTTCTAGCAGACATGCACTTGACCATAAAAAATCAGGTCCAGAGAGCACCCAGCAATGGAGCCAAGATCTCAGCAAGCATAAAAGCTGACTTTCACATTCTGTGACTGCAGGGATGCTAGTGCCTAAAGACCAACCACTGGAATGTGACAGCACAGGGATGTTTCCCCGGGTGCAGTCTATATCTCACCCACCTGGGGAGCTCAGCTTCAGCACCACAAGGGCTGAAACTGGGGCTTCACAGAAGTCTTAGTACCCTACTAGAGAAACTACACAGCCAGCACATTTTATCCCTGGATGGACAGCATACTTCCATCTGTATCAGCGGTTAGACTGAATGAGGAGCAACTGTTTATATCCCATGTGATGTTATGTGTTGCCAGACTTTGTCACTGAAGCATCTATGAAGGATCTGTTGCTCTTTATTAATAGATACAATGCAGAGCTAATTCAGTCAAAGCTGGACTTACTTGGGAGTTAAAATAAGGAGATGGAATTGCAAGCATAACTGCAAGCCTAGTAGGAAACTCAGAATCAGAATCTTCATACTAGTGATTAATCTCTGGAATCATATTGAAATGCAGGTGATCTAAGAAAATAGAGCTGTGAGCTTTTGGCAAGAATCAGAACTATTGATTTTGCTGGTGTGCAGAAAACATAAAAATAACAGTGGCTTAACTCAAGGTATTTTTTCCCTTTGTTGCAAAAAAACTTTGCAGGTGGGGGAACGTGTGGGAGATGAGAGTTGCTACCTGCTATTAAATCAGCCCATTTCACCCTGACTTGAAATTCTGCTATTTGGTCAATGATAAGTGATCAGTTCCACCTTCAATAGTTTTTTTTAAAACTGTCTCTTGAAGGTAGTGCTTCTAAACTTCTGTTTGCATTTTAATTAAGCCTGATTACTAAAAATTAAAAAGCTATTTGCTAAGATTATTATCATTTAAAAAAGAAAAAAAAAGATGTATCAAAACATCAAATTAAATACTTTGTCATGATTTACCAATTAATAAGTACCTGAGGTCACATTCCTGCCTGCTGCAGGTGGTGTTCACTCTCACTCCAGTCCTGTGGAGTTCACTGTGATTCTGCTCACATATCATCCTAGGTGGTCTCATGAAGACATTGTAAAATGCATTTTAGCATCTGATAAGCGGTGTTTTGCATTCTGACTTGTATATACTTCAATATTGTCATTTATATTGCATATTTGTTGTTTGTGGGTGATTAATCTGATTTATGAACTGATGTTAATGTACAGTTTTTACTCGTATAAACTCAGATTTTGTGCTGCATTGTCTAACAGTAATTAGGTAGGGGATTCCCCCTGGTTCTGCCTAAGAAATGACTATGGAGTCTAAGAAGTCTAAGAACTTGGAGGAGAGGGAATTTCTATTGCAATCAATGCTGCATACACTGAAATTAGCTTGTTTAGCAGTAGGATTTATGGTGATGCCTGGACGTACCTTTGAATCAAAATAAGACTGTTAGCTTAAAGCTAACATTTATTTTTGGAAGAAAATGATCACCATTTAGAATTATGAGCTGACACATCCCTCTTATTATTCTTCCTCCGAAAGTATTTACAAACACTTCTGCAACAATTTCTCCTCTTTTTTTCAATTTTTCACAGTGTTGGGATTAAATCTTACCAAGAATTTTACTGAGCTGTTTCCAATTTCTCAACAGGTCCTTTTTGGTGTAATTTCCCCATTATATAAAATCTTCAGCGTTTCCATCTCCTACAAAAAAGACAAAAATTTTGAGGGCTATGCTGTAAATATGCAAGTTAAATTCCCTTCAACACAAGCCCGTGTAACTTGAAAACTGCAGTTCCACCCCAGTGAGCATCTCATTTGCAGCCCATGCCATGACTTTAGATGATTTCTTTAAGAGCAAAATGACAAATAATTGCAGGTAATGCTATGCAACTTACCATCAAATCAATTCAGCAGAACGAAGAAAGAATGTCAAAAGCAAGAGTGTTCGTGCTGGGATCTAGCGCATATCAGATATGTGTATGTGTTTAAAGAATGAAAAACATTTGACTGGATTATAAGGTATTTGCCTTCTGTCTTAAAGATGTTATGCAGAAAGACCAAAAAAACAGCTATAGCTCCATCAGGAGGCATTATATTCTCATGTTCCATCCCTATTCTCTCAGGGCTTTTGTATTTGGCTGTCGAATTGGAAAAGACTTGACCATAATCTCAGATAACTATAAATACCAGTACAATGCACGCGATAGTAAGAAAAAGGACAGATAGTAAAATACTGAAAACCATGATGAGAATCATACAGCTGTTAGGAAAGGAAAGGGCAAATCCCAACTAGTGTAGAATTGAACGTGTTCAATTTCCCTCAGGATCTGCTTTAATTAGCTTCATAGTGGCTAAGCCTCCATTTGGTTTTCAGTGACTTTTGAATTTAGAGCACCCAAATATTATAGTCGAAATATTTATTACTGAAGAGACTAATTCCACTGCTAGCTAGAGCAGAACCTAATCTTTTTGTCAGCCAACAGCAGGGAATAATGTCCTACACCCCAAAGACTGTTCCACTGGAAAGGCTGGGACTGGTTGTGAATACGTCCTGACAGGACTGATAAAGCACACCAAAAGAACCATACTAATGCAGGAAACCCACTTTCATGGGCTTAGCACTGATACTGGAGCTCTGCTCCAGAGACAGCTTTATTACAGTGCTGAGCAGAGCTACAATACTTCTACATCCACACATATAATCTGTTGAACTCAGTGATAGAATTAGGCTTAATTAGATTGTATTTGGAGGTCTCAGTTTGTGTGGATAGAAGGCATTGGAGAAAAACAAATGACTAATTTTTAATTCACACTATTATGCCTTTCAGTTATAGCACATATACTGCATAAGAATGGAATGCAGAGAGATTTCAGCAACACTCAGCTACAATAGCATATGCTACTGAATATCTGCTTTATTCTATTTCTTTTTTCAACTTTGTCTTGCAACTTTGAGTCAACTTCATGAGTGTGCGTCTGATCTCACTGGCAATCTTATAGTCAGGAATAGCATCATAGAAGCCAGCAAAAGTACATCAGTGTAAAATGAGGATTTCTTAGATCCAGTGTTAGATCTGCTATTTGTTGCATTCAAGTATGAACGTTCAGAACAGAAAAAGGCATACTGACCAGTCATAAACTTCTTACTTGAAAGTACAGGTTTCTTTAAAAAAAAGTCACTTGCAAAAATATTATAAAACACCCACTTTCAACTTTTATTCCACTGTGCACAGTAGGTCAAAGTGCAGAGGGGGAAAATACTCCAATCGTCTAATCCCAGGTGAAGTGTTTCTTACGTAAGGATTTTAAGACCAAAGAAAAGAACCCCTCTGTCCTTCAACACTTCATGAGATTGTACTTAGGACAGGTCTCTAAGGAGAACATTTACATCAAGAGACTGAGGTTTGTATGTCACCATCTATTGGAGATGCAGTTTTCTCATGCTGATATATGCCATTAAGAAAGCACTGGTCCTCCAATTCATGTTTATGAGAAGGAAGGTTGAGGCAGGCTGCCTCGAAAGAGATACAGCCGTGAGATGAACTGGACACGATCTTAATGCAGATTGGGGATACAAGTTTACCCTTGTTTTCAGAAGCAAGAATGATTAATGGAGTACAAGTGTATGAGACGTGAGTGAACTTTAACAAACTCTGTAGCATGCTGAAAGATATGATTTGTGAGCTGTATTTTCTCTGTGGGCCGCTCCCATCTATGCGTCATAAATATGCACACTGGCTACAAAATGAGACAGAGAATTCTGTCCTGGCCTTAAAATCTCTGATCCCCCTCCCTCTTCATCTTGCCTGTCTGTGCATGTATCACCCTCTTCTTTGGATAATTTATAGGTGCATCCTCTTTATAAGCTGAACTTGAGGATGGAACGTAAGAGCTAATAGTTGGACACTGTGAATGCCAAAGAACTGCAGAACCCAGCTGCCATTCACATGCTTCTTATTCTCTCCGGGTGTAATCTAGGTAGGGCAGATGGCAATTTTACCATCTACCCTGAGAAAGGAGCAGTTCACAGCTGCCCTGAGGGGCAGAACAGAGATTAAGCAACACCTCAACCTCTTGTTTCTCTGATTTCATATCTTTTTTCTGTAGAGAAGCTGAACACTCCTTCTGCATGCAGCTACTTGAGCAGACTGCAGCAAGGACTGGGAAGCAAGGCGCTGAACCCATCCATCTCTCCTTGCCTTCTGCAGCAGTTTAGCAGTCCCTGTTCTCTATTCAGGAGCTGTAACCACTGTAACCACTGAACAAGGCACGACAGAGACATGGAGTGTGCTTGCACTCTCCCTAAGGTCTCTAAATAAGCCTGGGCCAATAATGTTTACAACAGTATTTCCTGCTTACAGGTTTGTAAATCTGGTTACCTTTCTAAGCTCCCCTTTTTATCCCTGTTGGTTTTTGGCTGCAGGCATAGTTTGTTGTGAAGATCAGCCCCTGGACCCGTGGGCGTTTTTCATCCAGAGACCATTTTTGCAGAACAGCAGCTGTAGTGTAAAAAAATAGTCTTAACTCCAAAGAGGTGCTGAGATCCTGGCTTCTGGTAAACGGTCATCTCAAACCAGAAACCATTCTGGCAGCCTGTCCCTTCTTTCCTGGGTGAACTGTGAAATCCAGGGAAGAGCTGACAAGAGTGGAAATGTTTGCAGTGCAGGTAAGCAAGAGCTGCGACAGTCACACTGTAGTGCCTGGAATCAAGGTCCCTCAGCACCTCTCATATTGTAACTAAGGCCAGGGAATACCGCTTTTCAAAGAAGGGGATTGATGTGGTTTTGTTACAAGAAACTGCCCTTCACTGACTTGACTGCTGTAAGACTGTTCTTGAAAATATATTTAAATATATCCAGAAGGAGTCTATCCCTGTTTGTTCATTCTAACCTAAGTCAGCACAGAACCTCATTGACTTCCAGTTGCAAAATTAGAGCCTATAGTGATTTAAAAACCAAATCAAACAAATACTGATCTGCTGTTTATCAGAGCTGGAGTGAAGAAATTTGTAAATGAAAAAAGGTTCTTAAGTCATCAAGTGAAAGCAGAAATTACACCATGAAGCTTTTTTTTCCAGGAAGAAATAATCAGGAAAATAGTATCTTCCTTCAAATATAATTGTCACTTTTAATCCAGCTAAGCAAGAGCATACGATCTATTCTGATGGAAGGCCTTTTTGTCAACAGATTGTAAACTAGTTTAAAAAAAAAGAAAAGAACCCTTTGATTTTAAACTGTAGATAAAAGTTAAACCCACAAAGCAGCTGAGAGGAAGCAGAACAATCAATCATTCCCCTACTTCCAAATGCAGCTAATTGCCTCCAGCACCATCTTAGCACTATGGAACAAATCAGAAATCAAAAGCTATTTAATGTCAACACATCTAAACTATAGCAGTGGTTTTCACTAAATTATTAGAAAGCAATTTTCTTTAATTCAGTGATGGAACTTGCATCACATTTCAGCCTTACCTAAGCTTTGGCAATGCACCAGGAGACTAAATGCCAACTTTGGTTCTACTGAGAATAGTTTTTTCTTGGATTTCAGAGATAGCTCTGTTTCCTGCATCCACCGAGACCTGGTTTACCCTCAAGGGCACTTGGCACCTAAATAAAGAAGTTCTATTACAATTGCGCTTTCTTTCCCTTCACATTATCTAAGTATTCCAGTAACAATGTATGGGAAGGCCAAATGTTTGACTTACAGCACAATGAAATTTTAAATCATGCTTCTGCTGTTTTCCTCCCCTCCATTCAGAGCTATTTCTACAACTGACACTAATGATATGGTCAGGGAATAGAAACCCCAAAGTTAGTATATCTTATGTTACCTCCCTCAGATCAGATGTAGCAAGTGGCATTGTATGCCCTTGGCACAGTACAGTGGCAAAAATAAAATCCACTTACATGCGCTTCCTAAGTCATGGAATATTTTGGCCACTGTAAAAATCCCTACCCACTAGCTGCATGCAGTATGTTACATATAGTATGTTAGCTGAGATTTTTCTCATGGAATTGTTTTCCACAGGGGAATGTTTATTAGCCTGACCAACTTTTGCCAAAGAAGGGGTTGGGAAAGGGAGCCAAATAAAAAGAACGATGGTGCGTAAGGTTTCATGTCTTACTTTCCACCAGGCTGGAACTTTCCTATTCTATTTGGTCTTGAAGTACATGAGGAAGTTTTGAACTCTAAGGAAGTGTAAAGGTCTTCAGCTCTTCCTTATTAAAAGGGGATAAATTTTTTTTTTTGAAAATGAAAATGTTTTTGAATCATAGAAGAATCAGTTTCTGCCTGTTTCTATCAGATCCACATTTAAGAGGTCCAAATTTCTTCCAGTAGAGGGCTGTGAGATGCATACAGCACTTCTTAGGCAGTTGATTACAATGTTTTCATAACTAACTGTGACTTTCACCCCGGGGACATATAGCCTGGACTATGAAATGGAATGAGAATATATGTTTAGCCAGGAATTTTCATTGTACATAATAGTTCAAAGGCCATTTTATTTCTCCAACTTTAGTGCTTTCCTTTCAGAAGTGTACGTTGAGCAGGCACCTGCAGCTGTTTAAAGTGGTTAGGTTTCACACACGCAGTCTTTGTTCTCAGTTTTGTTTTAAGACTAAAAGTGGGTTCTGGGTTGGTAAAATATATCCAATATATCAAAAGATGGCAATTATTTAAAAGTAGCAGTTTCCAAATAACATTTTTACCACACAGAATTAATTCCTTGGCTATTTCTGACATTAGATCATGTTTTGGAGACATTGCAGTGATTGTCTTTTGAACCAAGACTGATTCTACCTCGATGAATCCAAAGCCTAGTGTAGGACAGCCTGTCTGTTAAGCAGAGGGCAGGAGCTACAATATGCTTGCCTGTGGTTCTCAGTGTGGTGCATTCTACTACCAGCATGATGTTCTTCATATCAGCAGCGTACCACAGCACACCATTTCATTAAAGGGATACTAAAGATACTCTTGTGCCTTCCTCCTCTTCAAAAAAGATCTAAACTACACCAAAAGCCAGAGAACAAGCCAAATCTCCTCCAATAGCAGTGAAATAAGTGTCAGAAAATAAAATAGATATTAGTTTCAAGTTTTGGAGTTGTTAAACAACAGAGAAAAATGGGGTCATGCCCAACAAAGTTTTAAAAATTCAGCTGAAAGTCCTCATTGCATTAAACACTTTGGTTGATGGAGTATGCCTCCTCATCCTTCTTTCCTGGAGTACCTTAAATGTTGTCCACTCTCCCCAGCCAGCTCACTTTTCCTCCATTCCCACACTCACACCCTCTCTTTGTCTCTTGCATTTGTCTGTGTTCATCAGTACTGCACTGTGACCCCTCAAAGAAGAACTAATGCTGCTTCCCTCTGTGCCAAGGGAGATGGAGGGGAAAGGGGTAATGATTGCCATGGCCTATGCTGGTCATGGTCTAGGCCTTGGTTTAGAGAGCACTTTTGAGATGTATGATACGCTGTGCATGCAAATACAGTATAGAGCAGCAGTAAGCCTCTTAGGGTAAAATAAGGATACAGCTATGAAAAGGATAGGTGTGTCCACACTTTACAAGAAATGGCAAAACTATTATTGTGGAGTTTTCCACTGCAGAAGTGATAGGCCTTAGGGCAGCTCAGCTATTACTGGTGACCTCAGGGAGCCGCTGGAGCCCTGTCAGTGTGGTGTGGTTGAGAACTGCCCAGACAGTGCCCCAGGCAGGCTGCAAACCTGTGCACTTCAAGATTGCCTGCCAGGGTACGTGGAAGCCCATGTTTGAGAGGACAGCCAGGGACACAGCAGAGCAACAGCTATGGCTCCAGAGAAGCCAGGCTCATGGCACAGTCCACAACAGGCAGCAGGAAGAGCTCTCTGAAAGTGGGTCTTTTTCTCTTTGGGCTTTATTTGAAGTCCCAATGTAACATTTAGAATAGGGCCTAACCTCTGGAACATCAGAGATGGGTAAAATATACATCACAGGCTTCCTTCAACAATTTTAGCCACATGGGTGCTCTGGGTAATATTCCTTAAGATAATTAATTAAGATTATTAATTAAGATTATTATCTTTTCAGGATAGAGATCTTCCACAGATTTTTCTAGGGGACAAAAAAAGCAGATATTTTTGTGTGTGTGTGTGTGTGTGTGTGCGTGTGTGTGTGTGTGCGCGCGCCACACTAGGTTTTGCAGAATTTGGCAGCTTGAGAAGGCTGATATGATTGCAGTGATTTCTTTCAGTTTTGCACTTCAAATTCCACACTTTTTGTTAAAAAGGGAACTATCTTCTGTCATTAATTTTCGCACACTTTTCAAAAAACGCAATATTTCTTCAGCACTCCTCTTTTGTTGTCATATTAGAAGTCTAACTGACATTTCTGTCAGGCCTGGGGGGCACGGCCAGCATACAACATTCTCGGTCTCAGCACATACTTACCAACAGCCTCAGTAAGAGGTGTTCCCATGGATTGAAGACAAGATATTAAAAATTGAAGTTAACAGAAGAAAAACACTTAAAACTTGCTTCAGCATCCTCTGACATCAATAAGCATCTTCTGATTGGATTCAGCAGACTTCAGGTCAAGCCCACAAAAACATCCTCCGAAGGATGCTTGGTGTCTTTAGCCCTTAACCAATATATTAGCGTGTGAGGGAAAACTTCATTTTTTTTGTACAGGTTAGTCAACTACTGCCATATGTTTTTACTTTACCAACTATCATGTACTTTGGTGCCTGGAGATGACCACATCATTCCCCTTCCCTGAGTAATTCAGTCATTCAATGGGACAATCAAACTAGTATCCCTGACTGTATTTCAGCTCCCTCCTTCCTCTCACACTGATTTTGTACTTTATTTCATAGCATTAAAAGAAGTGCTATCACTCATCTCTCCTACTAATGCAACAAATGAAAAGTGCATCTCGGAGAAAACAAACACCTTCAGCAGTTTAAAATGCCATTCATATTTATGTTGCAAGAAAAGATGAACTACATTCATCTGAGATGAGGAGCTAATGTAAGTTAGGTCAAATATCTTGGGCTCAGAGGAAGTGCTGTTTTCACACTACATTGTACTATATGTTACTGGTGAGCTCTGCGAATCCATGAAATATGAATGCATTTGCCTTGCAGAGGATAATCAAGTAGCTAAATTAGGGTTCGCTTCACCTCCAGGACCTTCATGTGCTTGTCAGAATTCCCTTGACACGCATCCTAATGTGCTGAGTTAAATATATTCATAAACATATGAGTATTTATAGAATAAAGGTAAGCTCCTATTCTGGACAGGATGTCTTTTAACACAGGCACTGTCCTCTCTTTGGTGTTTGTACATAATTTAATTTAGCTGAATCATGCATGTAACATTGACAGTTGACACTGGTGCTACAATAAGTCAATTATCATGGTGATAACCTCAACACATGCGAAGCTCCAGCTGTTTATAGGGTTTTACTCGAAGGCTATTTGAGTCAGTGGGAAAACTGCCATTGACTTCAGGGGACTTCTGGATCAGGCCCTCCAGAGAAATCATTTTGTGAAAGAAAAACTATCAGATTTATGCACCAACATCCCTCTGGAACCGAACTTAATAATTACTTTGAAAAGCCTGTACTTCTTGCATTTCATCACGGATTTAGTGACAGATTCTGTGCTGCTTCCTTTCTACTGCAAATATTTAAACACATGCCCTATTCTCTCTTTTTTTTTTTTTTCTTTAAATTTCCCTGCTCAGGCTATATATCCCAAAGGGATCAGAATAGAGCAGGGATAAATGTTAGCTTATTAAAAGAGGAAAGGGAAATATTCTTCCAATTACTTCTTTACTTCTCTGTCCACTGTTATACTTTGCTTTCACAGCTCTTAATGATCAATTTTATCATGAACTGTAAGGCACTTGTATGACATTGTTGACCTGATTTTTCGTCAACAATACTTTGCTGCATAGGCTCCTGGTCTCATGAGATAACAACCTCTTTCAGTCGATACAGGCTGGAAGTATAATAGGTTGAACATCAGCCAGCCTAAATGGAAAGTCTGTCAGCAGACAAAGTGCTGTACTGGAGACTGAATGGACTAGAAGGAAGACAGTGAAGTGAAACATAATTAAATATGCAGGAACTATTTTTGAATCTATTGAAATAGAAGACAATTGAATGGAAAGGAGCCAGGAGAGATTCAGTTATGTTAGAGATGGACAAGAGCAGCTGCATAACAAGGGTTTGGACCCAATCATCATATGTTTGAATTTTGAAAAAGGTCAAGACCTTGCAGCCCCATAGTTTGGTTTAACCAAAAAAGAAATGGGGCTAGCAAAGATGATGGCAGCTGCAAATGGACCACACAGCTGTGAGACCTTCAGAAAGAAGAAGA
>VYZV01016890.1:14980-32722 GCA_013401275.1 Pandion haliaetus | reverse complement strand
AAGAAGAGTGAATAAAGAAATAAACATGAGTTCCTAGAAAAAAAAAAAAAAAGAAAAAAATCACAACACGGAGAAATCACAACATGGAGAAATCACAATATGGACCTGCTTTCTGCAGATCTTTGGGTAACTATAGTAATATTTGGGTCTTTAATGCCCTAGTACTGAGAAAGCAGCTGTGATCTCTACTTGGGAAACACTAAACCAGCATAATGGTTGTTACCAGCCTGTGTGACATTGATCTGTGAATTTTGCTGAGTACCCATGGTTTCAGATGTCAGCAGTAGTGGACTAATCCAGTTGTGACAGACAAAATGACGTTGCTACACACAGAAACTGGCTGCCTGGTCTGAGAATTTTATTTCGGTGTGAATTTGCTGTTCCTTCATCAGTACACAGCTGTATCCATATTGCTGAATAAATGCTCAGTTCAGTGCCAGTCATCGCTGAGCTACTCCCAACAGCTTGAAACTAAACTGGCTGTACGTGTTCTTGTGCTTTGCCTTAATCTCTGAGAAGATACAACATGACTGTAAGAAGTTCTTTTGGTCTCAATCCAGTCCAGCAGGCAGCTTCTAAGCTGTAACACATTAACCCCAAGCAAAGTAAGACTCGCACTACATAGAACAGGCAACTGCAAATTAGAAAGTGTAAACTGTGCTCAGGAGGAGGGGTACGGAAGCCAGCATCACTCCTTTTCAGTACATTCCCACACAGTATAAACAACTGTAAAGCAGAACTGTCCCACACAGATTTCTGTGCATATGTGATTGAAATTCCTCCTAAGCTGGTTGACCAGGTTGGGATCCAGTTTAAACCAATATTAGCCATCTCCATAGTTGAGAGAGAGAGGGGAAGGTGCTTCCAAAAGATTAATTATCCCCGTGTTTTAGAAACCTGCCATTGGCTCTTGAAGGAAGCTGGGTGATGGGCTCAGTATTTTTAGCTGGCTGAAGCTTAACTTAAAGAAGTTAACATCACAAGTTTTCTGGAAATTTGGCACCATTGTCTTTCCTTGGTTTATGCTCCTGTTCATGGAAGGACTTCCTTGGGGGTCACTGTGAATGTCGAGCTAAGCAAGAGGACAAATTTTTGCCAAGAACCAAAGCCACTGTATAGTGTCCAAATGTCTTAAAAATTGTTCCCTATGCTTCAGTCTTTTTGTACTTTTTGAATTTAATTACTTCTTTCTAATTTCCCATACATAATTTGATTATTACTGGTAACCTCTATGATTAAGACTTGTAAAAGCAAAGAACTATAGACCAAAGGACTTGAACTCAATTTTCTGGAGTTTTAGTTTGGGAGACTCATGGAACTAACCACAGAAATTTAGGAACACACTAGTTAGTTATTTCTTGTTCAAAGGATCTTCACCAATTAAACCTCTTATAGGTATCTGGATGAACCATGAAGTTTGTGGAGTTCATTCCAGATCATAAAAACAGATAAGGGAAGAAAAACTATAAAATCATCCTTCCTAGGGAGAATAAGTAAAAATGGCAAGCACTTAAATTTTCTTTTTATGAACTATTTAGTAATATTTATTTAATGATTGCCCAATTCAGCTACTGTAACATTCTTTAATAACTCATAAAGCATATTTTATACCAGCCATGAGATTTAATGGCATCACAGTGGGAGGAAAATCTATCTTGACATGAAGCTTCTGAAAGCAATGGGAAAAAATGAAGCTGAAGGTTTTGGAAAGGAAAAATATTCTTTTTATTGAGGTAAATGCTTTCTATCAGCTTCTTTGTCTGTGTACTGTAGCCAGGCAGCTATTATATGCAATTCGAGTCTGTCAGTTGAAGAGCATGATGCATATTAGAGTGGGTAAAGTAGTTGTGAGCAAGTTAAATTTAGACCTTATTACCTGCATTATGTTAATGCCTCTAGGTGCTAACAGATTGAAACCCGTTGTGATAGACACTGTACAAGCACATAGCAAGACAGAAGTCGTTCAGGGCATGGACTGAATCAAAATAGACAAGACAGAAAAAGGGTAGGAGGTTTGGGGATGAAAGCAGAGAAAAATAAAGGAACTGGCAGAGCCAAGGAAAAAAAGGGCTTATGATTTTTTTGGCAAAAAATATATTTTATCTATAAATGAACATTTGTCAAAGCCATAAAATGTTTTCATGAGCTATATTCTTCCCTAGGCATGTAAAAGAGATACATGCCAGTTAGTGTAGACCCAAGTTCAAATCTGGTCTTCAAGCATTAAAAGACTGGGATCTTTGTTGTCCTAAAGAGTGACCTAATGACCAAGCTACTGCAGTTCCTTCTCCCCCAAGATGTTTCTGTGAAGACAAAATAGTGAGGCTTTTCAAAACTTCACAGGGTTTTGTGGCATAGGAAAAGGATTTTCAAGACATCTCCCACCAGGAATGTCAACCTGCACACCCAGAGCCCCCCCCCGCAATCCCAGCCCCGTGTTCTCCCCAGTGGACTAAGCAGTCTTACACTTTAGAAGCACTGATTTCTGTTGTTTTGATTTTTCCTAACCATAAGAACCACTGCTTCCTTTGGAGCTTAGCTTTCTATTCTGACCTTATAAGCAAATAGCAGCAAATCTGTAAACTTCTCTAAGTTTACAGGGACTCTCTTTTTGTTAGAGTTAGAACCACTGGTAAAAAAGCTCACTGACAGCTCTAACCTTAGTTTAACTCAATATGCCTGGTACAACACGTAGTAGAGTTTAACACAGAACCTCAAAACAAACCAAAATTACTTAGTAAATTACCCAGATCTACTAATAACAATCACTGAGCTCTGAAGTGGCATGATCATAACCTGAAGCTGTGACAAAGGAGGCAGGGAAGAGAAAAATTGATAGTGGTCTACTGATTGTGGTCATACACTGTTTTATTTAATAGCTAAATACTCACACTGATTGATTTAATACAAGGAGACACAGAACATGTATGTGCGTAGATATCAGATTAGTAGCTGACAAGCTCCATCATATCGTGGTTTTATTTCTTTGGCTGTTATACAATTTCTGTTTTAATGTCCTGAAAGGTGACTATTGCAAGGTGACAGACAACAGAGAGAGTTCCCGTGTCTGCGGATTTGGAATGGCTGTCATCACACAATGGTTTGAGGCTTCTCTCTAGGCTTGCATCGCAAGGATGTTAAAAAATACTCCCCCAGGAACAGCCTAATTCCTCACTGCAGCAGCAAAGTGCTGTCATTTTGGTGAGTTTTGTTTTGAAGTTTATACAACGGCTGATGGCATGCCTGAAGGAAGGCAAATATCTCTGAACTGTCTGTTTCCCCAGAACTCCTTACATTTCAGCAGAAGAAAAATTGAATCTTCTTTCCCTGTCCCCTTTCCAATTGTATCCGTTCTCCCTGGTACCCATGAGGCTGTCTGATGTCACCACAGGGTAAGTTGTAAAAATGGATGCATCAGAACAATTTTCCTCTGGCAAGTTCATTGTAACAGTGTCTTCAACTTTACCAAGCTTAATAATGGCAACAGGAAAGCCTAATGAATACAACACCGGGCTTTGTCTTGGATCTATCAATGGGAATTTACTTTCTGCAGTATTAAAGTACAAGGATGGATGAAAAGTGATAAGCAACATTTAAGTATTAATACTTAAGCTTTGATATTTTGCCAAGTTTCTCCACCTTGTCTGACTGTTGAAAACTATTGATAGAAAAGCCAGCTTTACTAGGTTTACAGCAACCAACTCTGTGCCTTCCTCTTTCTGATAAAACCTCATCTTGCTTGTCATGGACAGATTCTGCCTTCCCAATAATATACAGAAATGTGTCATCAAGAAAAGCTAATTCCAGTCCCAAGAGCAGAATAAAGTATGGAACTGTGAATATTTAAAAAAAAAAACCACCCTCATTTTTTCTGTAGTTCTCAGGAAGATGGATGGTCTTCTATTTTATGATGAAACAATCTGAACTTCCAGATACCTTCATTCTGCTGAGGCTTGCTTTGCATACTTAATCGTCTCAAGCCCTGCAGAACCCAAACAGTCATCACACAGTTCTAAGTACTTTTACTCATCAATCCACCTGGCTTGTTTCTGGTTGCAACCTGGATGCCTGGGGACAGCAGGGCAGAGCTGAAGACAAGATGCAATTCCAGAGCATTGCCAGTTCTGTGCAGGAAAACATTCTTCCATAATTAAATGTGGATAACAAAGTCGCCTTAACCTAGCCAGTACCTTTCTTTCCTTTCCAACTCATGTCCTTAATTAGTTCCTTAATTTTCATAAACTTCTGAAGAACTGAATTACCAAAATTAAAGGGGTCAAATCAAGCAGTCAGATCAAGCCCATGAACACTGAAATCAAAACAATCCTGTAAAGCAAACATCTGAAACTGTCACAGTTTGGAGTTGGAATATGTGCCAGCAGCAAATGAGTTACATAGCCAAGGTGAGTACCAAGAACACTGCTTTGCAATTTTTCATAGCAGGTTATATGGACCCTATTCATATAAAGGCCTCCAAGACTTTTATTTATTTATCCTCACACATATTACACTATGGAGAATAAAGAAATATTTCTCCATTTGTTAAGACAGAGAGGGACTGAGAGACCAGACCAACATAGAATATATGTAGCCACTTACTTCCCATTGAAATGGTATTAAGGAGAATTACAAGTAACATGCTTACATAATTTATTTACCTATATTGCTATTGCCAATGAAACTCAACAAAAACATACTATGGAAAAACAATATGAGTATCTTCTGCAATATAAGAGCTCAGAGCTACATCAGAGTGTGTACCAAATACGCTCCTTCATTTGGTGTGCCCCTGATCCTTTGTGTTTCTTAGTGACTAATATTTATGCAAACCACCACTTCAATTAGAAACCTAGTGGGATTAATTGGATGGAAAAATACTTGCAATGCAGCAGATAAAGGGAAAAAAAAAATCAAAGAGTGCTTTTCTCTCTTTGTCTATTGCCACCAAAATAATGCAGGCAGTTACAGGGTTAGTACAGGGATGTACCCCCTAAAGTGTTTCCAAACTAATAACCTTTGAAACAGATTTGCAGCCTTGGAGAGGCAGCAGGGATACACAAGGGAATAAGATTTGATTTAAGATGAACACTGGCTCATGCACTCATTAAAGTAGCCTGTTCTACAACAAAATGTCACAGGGTCACATCCAACCTGTATACTCAGAAAAATCTCCCTTTTGATTATTTTACCCGCTCAACCCCATGGCTGCATTAAGTTGCATGAAGTGAACCTGGTGCCTTGATCCTGGAATATCAAATCATTAGGGGTTGGAGCAAATAGCCCCTATAGCCACATTGCTGGCTACCCTCTGGTAGCATGGCCGCGTGTAAGGTACTGTTATGCACATGTACAGCAAGGGGTTTCATATCTCAGTTTTGCTTTTTTTGCCATCAAACTTCTAAAGAATATCACACTGAGATTTCAGCTAACGTTTTTGTGTGAGTGTGTGTTTGACAGGCTGGTTCATGTTTAAAAAGAGAAAAAAAAAAGGTATATGAAGAGGAAAAAGAGTGAGCTTCAAGTGACTCCAGGATAGATTAAAGCCCTTGCTGCAGACTGCAAGCCATGGAATTCCTTCTGCTTCCTGAATACATTCCAGTGGGTTTGTGTAACACATCTCCTATAGATCACAAACTCTCCCACTAGCAGGAGAAACTCAAGATCACAGACAGGAAACTTCACTTTTCCACAGTTTGCTTGAACAAAAAGAAAATATTCACTAAAGGCACCCTAACTCAGTGCTTTGCCTAGTAGTCTTGCTCTCACTGAGAACGCAGGGCCTCGCTGCTGGTGGACTTAGGGCAGAATTTTTCCCCCACCCACCGGGTGTTGCAGATACAGAATGAAGCTGATCCTAGACTAGTTGCTGTTGCAATAGGTTTCCCTATCGCAGATGAGGTGCTATATCCCCTGGATGCAAAACAATGGGGTAGATTCTGTCTTACTGGCCTCTAATACACTGGCAGCTCTCAACATAATTCTATCTAACCATCTTCAAAGAGCACCGAGCATGAGGGGGAAGCGTGGTTAGCTCTAAGCCTTTCACTTAGGTACAAATGTGATGCTAAGTCCATATTCACAGAAACATCTCCCAAACCTTGTCCTCATTTTGAGCACTCCATGCTGACTTAAAGTTTTACTCAAAGATTGGATAAATCTGATGATAAGGGTTAGATCTGGAACTCCAGGTATTCCTGGACCAGCACCAGGGTATGAGCAGCACTGAAATTTGTGTTTGGCTTATACTCACACAACAGTTTAGATCAGAATGATTGATTAATGTGATTCTGACATTTTAATGGTCTGGTGGTCTGGACTCAGATTTCCTCTATACCCTTAAGGTAAGGGCTGCATGGCAAACTGGGAGGAAAACCCTAGATTGTGACTTGTTCTTCAATAGCAGTTTCCTTACCAGCTCTGCAGCCATGATTCCCCCCATTATACGTTTCCTCTACCTCCATGTAGATGCCACACAAGTGTTCATGTTCATTGTTTAGCATTTACAGCTCCATTTTTTAAACTCAGCTTAAATATAAAAAAGGAAGAAATTGCTTGCTGTGGGTTTTAATGTTACCACTATATTTAGACAATGGCTTAACAATATTTCACTTGCAAGATAGTTGTGAAGGGTAGGTATTACCCAGAAAGAAAATTCTCCCTAGGCTCATACCCATGAAAATAAAGATGCAATTAGATATTAGATCTTTGCAATTAAAGAGAACATTGCAAACATCTATTTCCATTTTCTTTTGTAATTTTTTCATTTATGTCTCCAGCAATGTATCACGCTAAAAACTGAGCCATGACGTGTAATATCTACTATTGAGCCCCAGGAATACATGCTGCTCTTATGTACACCCAGGAGGCCTCAGGTAACAACCTGATGTGGAGCCAATGCCAAAAGCTGTGGGATGGATATATAGAGTCATCAGTATAAAGACGAGCAGAGCCAAGAAATAATATATGTTGTAGATCATTATGGTTCATCCTATCTGGGTGACTAAAGACAAGCCCTGCTCTGTTAGCAGGCTGTAATGTCACATGAAGGGAAGAAAGTCCACATGCTCTGGTCTGCAGTTCAAGAAAGTGTGTTAAAGTAAGTTAACACAATGAGGTAGGATCAAACATGGAACAGAAAAGGACTTTTTATTACAGAAGATCTTGTATTGTTTTCAGTTAGAACTCTGTTTACCTACATCATACATTAGTGTAGAACCTGATCATTTTTTCATAACACTTTAAATAATTGCCTATATCTCTCACTTGCTATTTGGGCAGGGGATTTTACATGACCAGAGCAATGACCACTGAACCTGTTTTGTCTCTCATTCTGCAAATGGAGCCCTCTTCAGAAACAATGAACCTGGATCTTTCATCAGTTTTCCTACAAGTATAATTCTATTATCTCAGAGAAACTTTCTGACCACCTGCATCTGAGTGAGAAGAGAAGCAGGCCCTAACCCTCGTCTACATGCATGAGCTTCCCAGTCAGATTCACAGAATGCATACATAAAAATCTAAGAGATTTCTTGTAAGAAATCAAGTCCCTTTCTTCCCCTCATTGCTAAAATAGTGCACCAGTTGCTTGAAAAATAAATACTGCATCTCCCCGCTTTCCTTCTTCATGCCAATGGATCATGTTTTTCCTCAAATCCTGGCTCCAAATACCACTTTAAAACATTGCACACAGTATGAATAAATCAGGCCTTCTAAACAAAAAAAGTTTGAAAGTGTTAAATGAAAAACTCAGCTTCATTCTGCTGTCCTTTAAAATGGTTATTGTGGATGATAGAAATAACTGTTTGTCAATGGAAAAAAATTTTATGGGGCAAAATGTTTCAGCCTAAATTATTCAGCTAATGGTTATTACCTCTGCAAAATGGAATAGAGAGCCATGCGATGCTGCTATGGCTAAAAAAATTTTGCTGTGGTACCTACAGAAGTAGTGTGAAATGCCTCCCTCAAGACAGCACTCAGAACTTCAGCTTTCTTGGAGAAAGAGCCACTGCAGAAGCACTTGCACAGTAGATTTGAAGAGCTTGATTACACTCTCGCGTACGCTGCTTTTTAACTTTTGGCAGGAAGTTAGGAGCTGTCTACATCAGCTCAGAATTTTATTTGCAAGGTTCTGCTGCTGGTTTTAAACACTGTTTTTTGCAATGCTAGTTCTTTCTTACTGCCGTTTGGAGGTGTTTTCTGCTTTGATGGACAAGATGCTGGGTATGTGCTTCCTTCTAACAGCATAATTCACAGATTCCTCAGCCTTCTTGGCATATCAAGCGGGAAATGGCTTATTGTGCACTCTGTGTATGTGCACTAATTTTGGCAACCTTCGCACTTAGCATAAGGAATGTAGGATGCCTTTGGCTATATGCCCTCCTCAACCCCTAAAAAAAGGCACCTTTGTCAGTGGTTAGCAGTGCTGTCAGAATAGGGAGTTTGCCTCTCAGTTTCTATTGAAATGGCTTCAGTTGGGCTGGGCCTAGACTAGGTTATGGATGGGTTCTCTATCTGAATCCTGCTCCCGCATGAACTGTTGCAGCTCCAAGAGGGTCGGGGGAAATGCTGTTTCTTGCACAACACAGGATACACCCAGGCTGGCTCTTTGCATTTCTTCTCCTCCATTGCACTTTCTGCTGCTCCTTTCCTGAGCAAACCTCTGTTGTATGGTACACAGGTGTGCCTCCCATGTTGTCACATGAGCTTTTTCTAACTAGCTCAGGACAACAGCTTTTCCTAGGTGCATAACTTCCTTTCCCACCTACACTACTACTTTCTGCTTAAACAGCAGATGGAACAGTACATTGCGGCGAAGGAGGGCTGTGACACAGCTTTAAATCCCACACAGACAATACTGTTTTCTCTTCAGGCTGCCCACTAACAGGAGATGGCTGGCACTGCTTCTGTGCTAGCACAGGCGCACCCTCCTCCTTTTGTCCTCATTAGGAGCATGTGGGTGCTGCTTTCCACCAAGCTTCTGTGTGCCCGTTCTGGCTGTTCTGCATCGTTAGCAATGCCAACAGGTTTCACAGCACCCTTCTGGCTGTCCCTCTGCCACCACCATGCACAGCTGAGCACAGGAAGAGAACAAAAAGATGCTGATCACAATGCATGGGTATGATGTCTCAAAAGCTCAGATGACCCTGCAGCTCAAATAATTACTCTCCAAAGCTCCCTCACACAGATAGATATATATACACACACACACACATGTATATATATGGCTTAGCTCTTGGATGGAACAGTAATCTGTAGTGCTAACATGTATTTGACTACCTGTTAAAGATCAGGATTTAATATCCCAAGTGTGTGTTACAGTAAGTGATCCACAGGGCAGGACTCCTCTGGAAAATCTTTATCTAAGCTGACCTAAACTCAGTAGTGAAAAAACTGCTGCTGGCAGAAGACCTCATTTTTTGGGGAGTGCTAAGTGTCTGCCATCCATATTTCTTTGTCACTAGGCATTCCTAAAATCTTAAGCCAAAATGTATTTAATATGCCTCTCTAGACTGGTCATGGGCCATTTACCATAGTTTCACAGCATAGCAGTGAGCTATAGATCATACTTTCAGATCCATTAGAAGGGATTTAGCTGTTCAGTAGTTATGAACTTTGAAGGGGACAGGTATGGTCAAAAACATTGTGCTCTTTCAAACACCCCTGCTCAGCATTACTAAGCAAAGTGCTTAAAATCAGGAAATGTTAATGTTAGGAACACATATATCACCACAGAACCACTTTCTTTAGTGATTGATCATGTACCATGACATTGTCACTACCTATTTCAAAAGTGATCGTGTAATTTTTTATCCATGACAGGGATCAGAAGATGTAACAAAAATAATAATACTGATAATAGAGTGGCTGAAAGCAGAAATTACTGTTACAGTAAGGACTGTATAGCACATTTTTCTCCTGGAGCAATTATCAAGAGCTCTGAGCTGGAGTGTAAAGCTATGATGAAAAATGAGTCTTCAGTATCTGAGGGAAGAGAACAGGATGCTTCCTGAGCAGTGTGTACATCTAGGAGTATATTTTCATACTCAACATTTCAGCAACACTACCAGCTGCCACCATTACCTCTTCCTTTCCCACCACCAGTATGGAGGGATGTTCAGCTTCATCAGATTCTGGCTTTGATCAACATGACTGTGTAAACCCTTGTCAGAAGTGTGGCCTGAGGCTGACAGCAAGTAGCCAGTGCTACTACTAAAGTACTAGACACCTTCATGTGGGTCAAATTTAGCCATTTAGTAGAAGAACACAATTAACTTGGAAAAGTGAAAAAAATAAATAAAGATAACTACATATTTAATGAAGCTCTGACATTTCCTTCTGAAGCGTCTAATGACTCCAGTGGACCTAAATCTCTGGAAGCGTCAGTGTGACCTAAATGGCTCACAAGCTCAAGGTTAAAATTAAAACTTCTAATGACATTCACTAAGATTGAAGATACTTCATCTCCTTTCAAGGAAAAAAAAAGAAAAAAGAAAATAAATCTAAGTGCTTTTGAAAATGCTGCCTTTTGACTTCTAAACCACTCAGGACATCCAACAATGTACAGGTGCAATGTAAAATTTGAAAACACTTGCAACATTAAAAGACCTAGCCTAGACAAGGCACTAGTTTATATATTCTGTGAGTCAATCCGTAAGTGGAAGAAGAATGAAATGGGTTACATGCTATTTTTCATCACTACGTGCATGATTTCACTATTCAAATAAACATCAAACTCAGGAAAAGTTGTGGATCATACGTTACACATTAATTGTTAAATACCTAATTGATAAATATTTGTATATCACATTATATCATATTTAAAACTCTTAATATACCCATTGCAAGATATAAACTTAGATCAAAAGCTTCTCTGATAAACTATTGGTCAGCAATTGGTTAAAAGGTCCTTAAATATTCAGTCATGTGCCCACTTTTTAAAGTAAACTGACATCAGTGAAGGCAGTTTTCTGCAGACTTTCATTGTTTCTCATGTGGATGATGCAGCTTCACCCTATTGTAACCACAAAATCTACACATATACTGACATGGTGATAACCTGCAGAATCATAATGAAGATGTTTTAAAACATGCATCCAATAAATGGGAGATTTGCTGCAGTCTTCAACATCACCAGGATTCACATCACACTGTTAATCTAGATCCTCTCAGGCAAGACAAGTGTTTTTGTCACATCTGAAATATGAGCCAAACTTAAGGTTTCTTACATGAAATACGGGATTTTTTTTTCCTAATTTCATAATGAAGAAAAGATCGACACCATTATAAAGAGATTTCACTTTTTTGACACTGAAAAATTTGAAAGAACTACTACTATAGTTTTAAAATTGATATGTAAAAGAGATGCAAAGCTAATGTAACCTATTTATGAAAAATTTTAAAATAAATTCCACACAAAGCCTGAGGTAGGCAATAATTTCCTTCAGCCGTGGTCAGATGGTCACTGTGGAAATTAATGTGGCAACTTAAGAACTATCTTCCTCTTGTTTATTAGTGCCTATTTAGCTGAAGAGCTAAATAAAGAAGTAAACATGAAAAGGTTCGTAACCAGCAAAGAACAAATGCAAATTTCTACATTCAAGATCAACCAATTTTACAAGTGCAGAGTGGAAGACACAGGCTGGTCCCTTTTCTGCAGAAAGAAAAAGCCAGAGATTATAGAGAGTCAAAAGCAGAATATGAACCAAAAGCTTGATAAACCAGATGGGAAACACAAATAGCAGTTTAGCTGCAAGCCATGTGCCACACTATGTCATCCTCTACTCACCTATTACTGTACTGAGCCTTGGAAACAACACTCCAGGAAAAAAGTTGGCTCATTCCAGCAGTGAGAAAGATCAACGTACTAGACTTATGAGGTAAGGTTGAAAGATCTGGGGCTGTGCAGACTAGAGAAGAGAAGGCTAAAAGAAGGGGTAACAGTCTTCAAAGTACGTAAAAGGCTGCTGCAAAGAAGAAAAGGAATAAGCAGTTTTTGCATGCTTATTTTAGGGAGAAGTAATAGTAATGGGCTGAATCTGCAACAGGGGAGAATTAGATTAGACATAGGGAACATTCTGTAAAACTAAGGATAACTAAGCCCAGAAATAGATTGTGTGGGGAGATGGGGAATCTCCGTCTTTGGAAATTTTAAAGAATGTGTTAGGCAAACATCTGACTCAAATTATGTAGGTATAATTTCTCATGCCTAGGGGCAGGGAGATGAACTACAGGAGTCTGTGGATTATCTGTGCCACAGACATTAGCTCAGAGTGAAGCTGAGGAGCCTGGAAATACTGCACAAACACACCCAGGCCACCCCGAGGTCCTGCCAGGCTTGGGAGATCACTTCACCGTGGCTATTGGCCTGGCCAACAGTCGCAGCAATTCATGTCTTGGGAAAGGGTGAGATGCCAGTGATGGTAATTTTCTCTGCAGGGTTTACCGTTATTGCTGCAGAAGGGTGTGATTCCCAGAGCCACCTCTGAATCCGTGCTGCGCCATGCTGGAGCACAACTTTCTGAAGGTGATGGGAGTAAGGCGCAGACACATTGGGAGCAAAATGTGGTTCCATGCTTTGCTGTCACTTAAGAGTGCTCTGCAGCTCTCATGTTATTTGGGTCTCCCTACAGTCAGGTAGTCTAAGTCTCTTGCTGATGTCCCACTAATAGGAAGTTGACTAGCAAAACCTTCTTGATGCCTGTCCAGTCTCATTTTCTGTGACTAGGACACTGACATGTTTAGTGAAAGAAATGCAGCCATTCTCAAGTTTTGGGTCTATCAAATGGANCAAAAAAAAAAAAAAAAAAAAAAAATTATCCATTGAATGGATACTACAGGTGTGAAAATGAACTGCATAAGAACAT
Organism: Pandion haliaetus; assembly: GCA_013401275.1. Classification (NCBI taxonomy): domain Eukaryota; kingdom Metazoa; phylum Chordata; class Aves; order Accipitriformes; family Pandionidae; genus Pandion; species Pandion haliaetus. Next base: position 19,859 of record VYZV01016890.1, on the reverse strand, counting down.
GGGAGAAAGCAGCCTCTTTGCTTAAGGGTGTTGTTAATGGTCCAAGCTTGTCCCAATGGAAGACAAACTGTTTGGTTACAGGATTCAGTTTCCTTCGGGAAAGGATGTCACTGAAAGGCATCTGTAAAAAAATCACCCCCAAGAAAGAGCAAGACCTGTGACGTTAATGTCTCAAAAACCATTTGTATAGTGTTGCTTCCCTCCTCCCCCGCCTGTGAATTTGAATAAATTATACAAGCCAGCATGACAAGGGAGCATTAATGGGCCACTTACCACCTGAGAAGTGCATTAACGGGTCATTAATGTGTACCCTGCAGTGTTCTGCTGTTAGGACTCACTAGATATTTTGTATTTTTAAAAAGATTATTCTTTTTTTTTTAAGTAACCAAAATTTTTTACTCCCATTTTTCTCCCTTCTTCTGAATAAATCTTTAGGTTCTAGGGAAATAACAATTCATGGAAAGAGAATGAAAAGATGGGGTAAAATAAGAACAGCAGATTTCTATTATTCTGTGGATATAATTCTCCCAGCTGATGCACATAGCAGGAGGAATGTGCCAATTCTGTGATCTCATCTCTTCTCACAGGAATATGACAGTTTCACAGAAGCTTCAGTTGAGATACTAATGTCCTTAATTAAGCAGACTGACCAGAAGAAAGGTTGAAATCAGTGAAGTTGAGGGCTCTCCCAGCTCCTAGTTATTACATGGAGAACTGAAGATGCCCAGCACTTCATAAAGTAGGCCGTGACAGAAAAAAAATGAAGATAACTCAGTAGATGAACTTGTGCCTGGATTAGTCTTTGTATGGAGGAGCAACTGGATGGAAAAAACTTTGCAGCCCTGCGCTCAGTGAAAATGGCGCTTTTTGAATGTATGAGGCACTGTTGGATTGTTCAGTGCTGAAACGAAAAAGAACCAAGAGTTGACAAAAAGTCATTATTGCAATATCAGAGATGACACAATTTTTCTCTTCTGCATCATCTCTTACTCTTGTCCATACAAGTTTGGGGATGAAAAAGTAAGGTTTTAATACCATCATAGAATTTATTGTTCTATCAGAAATGTGTCTTTTGCCAAATGAATGCAGATGTTCATGCCAGGACAGGTGTATTCTGTAATTGGAAAACAGCTGAAAATAGAAAAAAGGAAGTGCATTCCTACCATGCCTTAAATTGCCTGTAATCCTTGAAACACTATCAATTGTATTCAGCTACACTGAAGTCTTTTGCTTGATTACTTCTCAACCAGACAACAATAGCTTGGAATTTCTACAAAGAGAGCAAGTGCTTTTCTAAAGATAATTAGTCCACTTTGGTGTGCTCTGAGATTTTCTGGAAGAGGACAGTACCTGTCTAGTTCTTATGCATTCACTCAGTCTAAGAAAAAAATGCAGTAAAAGACACCAGAAACTTTAAAAACACATTCTGAATGTTTTCCTCCTGACACAGTGATATGCTCAGCAAAAGAGGTACACCGAGAATGGAAAATGGACAATACTATCCTCTTTGGAATTCTTTCCTTATGATCACTTGTGAGCTTTATTTCTTATAAATAAGTGGAAATGTTGTAAATCACAGGTAAAGACTGTGAAAGCTGGATTTTTCAGTTACAGAAAATAATGACATGGACCCTGATTTCTACAGCAAAATACTTGCATGTGTGAAAGAGACATACTGAATCACTAGGTCATAAAGAAAAGGACCAAGGACAAGAAGAGTGATGTAACTCAAATTTCATCAAGCTTCAATTTCATCAGAGAACTCAAAACAAAAAAAAAGCAAATAAACCAACCCCACAGAAAACCTAAGAGTGAAGGAAAGAAACAGATCGAAAAAGCCTAACAGTTCCAAGCCTTGCTCCAATTAGAAAATTAACAGGTAAGACAGCTTCAGTGTTTTTCCTTCATGTACTTCTTTCACTGGTGCCTGTGTTTAAGAGAGGGCTGGCCTGTATTTACAGATGATCTTTATCTGCTGCTTTTCTCTGAAGTACAAGTATGTGTAAAAGAAGTCACAAGTCAGAAGATAGCACCTTTGTACATGCTTGGAGCTCTATTACATACCGGGCTCAACAGGCAGATGTGAAAAAGTTTTTCATAGCAGTTTGAGACCCAGAAAGCAGCTTATCAATGTCTGTGATAATGAACTGAGCACTGATGGCAATGTGAGGTCAAAGATCAGGTTAAGTATTTATGACATATTCACACACTACCAGGATCAATGAGAAAACTAGGTCTGTGTCTTAATTTTTAGGTTTTTTTGTGGCTCTGTGTCCAGGTACTTGCATATGACAGAAGGAGCCAGATTGTCATGTAAATTGAACTAAGGTCTTATTAGCATCTTATCCAACCTGTACTAAATTTAATAGCACAAATGAAACATGTTACTCTATGCTGCTTCATCTGTCAGGCATTATTATTGAGTTTGTAGTGAAAAACTATTTACTATTTTCTTAACTTTCAGCCACAGCACAGTATATTTTAACATAGCAACCTTCCAGTGAGTTTGGGCTCCAGGATATATGACTGTCTTTTAAAGTGAAAAGCACTGGCAATATAGTGAGAGGAACAAGCCAGCTTGCAGCCTATACATTTTCAAGAGGAAATAGTGATTGAACTGACCATGCTAGGGATGGCTTTTAGTTTGAGCTGAAGGAAATGGATGTGGTAATAATTCCATGTTACCTACTGAATGTTAATTTCAGAGACATTCTTTACTGAGTGTTTGAAAGGACAAAATTTGAATTCTAATTTCCAGAGAAGGCAAAGGCATTTATAGCAATTGCTTTCGTGTAACTGGTAGAGTACAGACTGTATGGAGGGGCATAGGACAATGCATGTCATAAGGAGTCAAAGGTAAATGACTTAATCTGAGATCTACAACTCTAATTATATACATCTCTCTATCCTAAAGGGTTTTATTTTGCTATAGTTTCTTTTAGAGCCATTAACAAAATGTTACGTTATAACTCTGTTAGTGTGGGGGCATGTGCAAAGACTGCATATACACCTAAAGCCTGTTTTTATATTGAATGAGTCCTAAAATGGAATTCAAATCCAGTTTGTTTCTGTTACAGTGCTGTGATCACTACGAGTTATTATTTTTAAAAATATTGGTAATCACATTTACACATTGAAAGGGTGTGTAAAAAAGGAATAGAACTCTTACTAAAAAGTGAATTAGGAAATATTTACAAAGGAGCAAGCAAAGAATGAATCTGGCTACAGACGCATTATCTCCTTAGCAACACAAATCTCAGCCTAAGCTTTCCCTTTAAGCTGTTGGCTACAAAACCAAGATCTCCTCTGCTTCCACACTGAAATTGATACTCTGACTTCTCCATCCTGGTATGAATGTGTAAAGATTTGCCTGCAAGGATGGGAAATAACAGTTCAGCTGAGAGATGCAGATCATCATCATCATCATTCCAGGAGGATCCACATCACTTAGCAAGTCTGTTGAACTATGTGATGTAACGCATTATGGGAAAATATTACTGCTACTCTGAAGTCTGAGTATGCTCAGAGGCATTCATAGAACTGCCAATCAGCTATGGAAAGTTTGATATTAATGTGATGTCCTCTGCTTCTACTGACAAAGGGTCACAAAATGCACAGAAACACGTTCTGCATCTATAAAGTGCTCCCTCTATCAAAGCTCCAGCAAGTTAATACTCATATATAAAGCTTTGGGGGAAGCAATCAGTATCACGGGCCTGCAGGTCTACAGATCTTATGCATGAGTTGATACCAATGCAGATAATTCCAGTGTTAGATCTCCTATGGTTGCATCAAAGTGGAACTCCTGAACAAGTGATTCTTTTGAGCGCAAGTTTTTTTAAGCACTACATTAGTATAAGGGAAAGGAGATGTATCTTTTACTGGTGTTATTTCCTGTCCACTAGGTAGATATAATTCCTATGGAAGAAAAGGGCTGTATATCTTCATAATAAAAAAACCCCCAAACAAACCACCAAACCCTGAGAGAATGTTTAAATCTTTTCTAAATCAACACCTTGACTCAGGATTCTTACATTTTCCAGGAGAGCAGAGTACCATCTGCATTGCTCATTTCAACCCTGAATCAAAGTCCATAAGCATACAGTTAAAGGAATTGCGGAGATGCTGTACAAAATGAACGGGATGTGAGCAGATGCTGATTTGTAAGCACTGTAACCAAATAACAACTACATAACATTCAAACAGAAAGTCAAAACTACAAGTGCTTCTCTATATTAAATGAATATAAGATGCTCATATCCTCTTTTTGTAAATGTGGAATGTGCTCTGGGAAAATGAGAAGGGGTGTACATGAGTTAGCTGCTATCCTTCAGTTAAACACTGGTAAGAGTCATCCAGCACATCGGGTGTTTACATACCAAGAGGTTAAATTACAACAAAACAGAATTCCCAGATAAGGCTTTGACTGACTGAAAATTCACCTCATAGTCCTATTGGACATTCAGGACAGATCTGCAGTGTGAGAAGATGATCAGCAATTTAAGAAGCCCAAATATCAGACCACAGAGATTATCTGACAGAAATCAGAGATAATGTGACAGCTCACATGTCTGCATGAGGCTGTTTGAAGATGAACTTCGATTAAGAAGGTCATCTCTTCTCAGGAGGCTTCAACAGGAAGAACATGAGGGTGCCCAGATGGGATCACACAATAATTGTAGATTGACGCACTACTGATTTTTGCACTTTTCCAAATTAGCCGGTTAATTCTAAGGTAACATATCAGAAGCAGTCTCTGCTCACATTTCCAACAGTTTCTAAGCTTTGGAAGCAGCATGTTACATTGAGGATCATGCATGGACTTGCCTGATTTATGCAGCCTTTTGGAGATGACCTGGATTATAGTAATTCAAAGACG
>VYZV01016889.1:62655-78009 GCA_013401275.1 Pandion haliaetus | reverse complement strand
GGTTTAATAGGACACAAAGGAAGAAAATAATAAAATTACTATAATAATAATAACAGAATTGGAATATACAGAACAAGTGATGCACAATGCAATTGCTCACCACTCTCCGACTGATGCCCAGTTAGTTCCTGAGCAGCAAGCTGCCCCCCAGGCCAACTGCCTGCAGTTTATATACTGGGCATGGTGTCCCATGGTATGGAATAACCCTTTGGCCAGTTTGGGTCAGCTGCCCTGGCTGTGTCCCCTCCCAACTTCTTGTGCCCCTCCAGCCTTCTCGCTGGCTGGGCAGGAGAAGCTGAAAAATCCTTGACTTAGTCTAAACATTACTTAGCCACAACTGAAAACATCAGTGTGTTATCAACATTCTTCTCATACTAAATACAAATCAAACCACTATAGCAGCTACTAGAAAGAAAGTTAAATTTATCCCAGCCAAAATCAGGACATATGCAAAAAATAGCAAACCCACTTCTGTTCAGATTAGATTTATATCCATTTAACTTTTTGACACATCAACTACCTTTAGTTTCTGGTTTTAGTTTTATATTGAGAATATTGCTTGGCCTATATTTTCCAGGATTGTCTAGACAATAGTAATATCAGCTCATATACCGTAAAGCTTGCCTGAGAAATAAGAATATGAGCCAAATTTTTATCTCATCCTGGTTTATTAAATAAAATTGTAAAAAGCTGAACATGCTTAGCCGGCTTAGGTGCTTCTTTTGTCTTCATGCTTGCTACTAAGTAACCAAACAAAAAAAAAGGAGCAACAAACTCAGGCCTATGTTTTGATTGCGTTTTGAAATTCCACAGCAGACTTGTGAATATGCACTTCTACTCTCTTAAACAAAGTATAAATATGTTCCAGGAGATAGCAATCCCACCTTATTTTTCACCAGCTGAGGATTACAAATGAACTGGAAAATGTATTGTCCTTTCCTGTCACCTTACAACTTCCTGTCAGCTTTGTGGATATTAAGTAGGTGATGCTAGCTGTTATACTAACTATGCCATATTTTATGTCCTTCTTTTCATTTGTCTTGACTTTAGAGTTATTAATTTTGGAAAATTGTGGAGGTAGAAAGGTGAACTTGTTATACTTTGAAAACCACGTGATGTATATTTAAGGTTCTAAGTGGTGATTCTTGTTCTAGAGCTACTTTGTGCAACGCAAAACAATTTTAATATGCTTAAGAATCTGGGTCATAAACTGTAAACTGAGAGAGGGAAGAGGAGCTTTCAGTGTCCTACTTGTCTTGCAGTAGGTGGGTTTTATCAAACTGATCCTTAAGATGTTTTCATAATGTAGGGAAGTATTTCCCAAAAAACCTGCTATTGCAGACAAATCCTGTTTGGAGTCATGAAAAAGTGAGGCTTGATTTGTGATAGTAGAAATGACAAACATAACAGCTACTTCTTTTACATCTTCTGTTGTGTCAAAATTGTGGGAAATGGTTCTGTACTCCCTAACAGATGGATGAGAACAATACAGACCTCTTTGGCACACTGTAGTCTTTGGATCATGTTTCCTCCCATGCCAGTAAATACTGTTGTGATAGAATGTAGTGCCTGTCTCTTTAGCAGATAAGTACTGTTTAGGCGTGTTCAGCTGTTGTCTATATTGAAGACTCTCCAAAACTCCATTTGTTCTGCCTGTGGTTGTGAAATGTTAGGTCACACAGTAATGTTTGACCTTTCTTGGTCTTTAATGTATTCCTGTAATTATTTGGGATTCCTTTAATTATAAGACCTTAATATTTCTTTTAATATAGGCCATCTAGTGTTAAGATGCCCTGAACCAATGGCCGACAAGTCCTGTCTGCAGCAGCTCTCATGTAGTCATTAAAAGCCCTGTTCTGCAGTATGCCATGTCTCCTGGCACAGAGGGATCAGAAGGTTGCTGGATCTGAGCCTGAGTGGCATAACAGGTTTGTCTTAGTAGGGAGAGTACAAAAAACTGTGTCTGGAGCACTGTGGTTGTACCAGTCCTTCTCCCTACTCTGCTGCTCTATGCCAGGGGCTGTTCCCAGACTGGAAATGGAGCAATGATGGTGCTCACTTTTGAGACGTGTGTGGAGTGCAGCTAGATGTGAAATGAGGTCTCTGAATCCTATGCCAAGAAGAGGTAGGGTCTGATCTGAAAACTGGCTCCTATAAACTTGTCTGTTTCCTATTACAGGAAGTATTGAGAGCAAATTGTCTATTGATGATGTCTAACCTACTGCTATCACTATTAAATAGGGTAGTCACTTTTGCTCAGTATCCTTAAAGGCTGTAAGAGACGTTTATTGCAATTTTGGTAGGTAAATATCAATGCTGTTCTACGATAAAGTTTTGTTTCTTCATGTATTTCCAAACTAATGCATATTCAGAGAGCTATGAATAGTGACTACGCATAACCTCTCTATGTCCTGCCAGTTAGTTAATGCTACAGAAAATATTAATCCTTCATCAGCTCCCAATTTCCCTAAATTGTACTGCTGTTAAGATGAAAAAAGCTTAATCAGTTTACTCAAATAGCAAAATATATTCCATGAGTAGCAGACAAAGTGAATTCCAGTTAGGAAAGATTTGGGTGACAAATTTTATGTCAAATGTTTTTCAAGGATATGGGAAATGTTAGCACACAGAACACCAGCATGACTGATGTTGGTGTGTTCAAAAAAAAAAAAAAAAAAACCCAACCCAACGAACCAAACAAAAAAACCCCAAATCCAAAGTGTGAAATACATCAAAGGGGAAACATCTACCACTGAGGATGGTTTCTCTTCACTTACAGTAACCTTTTATTGTTGATCTGGCCAAATCCATGGTAATGTGAAGCTAGCCATATTTGAGGTATTTGAGATGCCCACTAACAAAATATAGAAATAACAAGCATTAATGTTGGTGCAGAAAATACATCTTCTTGCTTCAAATCTTGATGTTTTGATAGTAGATAATAAAAAGAAACCAACCAAAACACATAAGCCTCCAAAAGTGAATCTCCAACTTGCTGACCAGTGCTTAAAATTGTAAATCTACAGTGCGAGTGCTTCTGCACTGGGTTCCTTGTTATTGGGCCTTTATGTGTGAGGTGGGTGACTACTGACATCACTGTCATCTGTAACTCTGTTTACTCAGAGTTGCGTTGCTGTCATTCAAAATACATCTTATTTTGGCCAGTTTCGTGATTGAAGTTGTTTCTCGTTCCGGATGATGTGTAGGTTGGCTAAGGAAAAGCGCTGTGTAGTGAAGAACAAGTATTTGCTTTTCCCTGTGCACTGTAGATCTCTTATTTCTGAAATCCAGGAAGGAAGGCAGATAATCTACTGTGACGTAGCTTTGTACAGATTTAACTCCTTGCCTTGTACATAGTCAACTTGATAATATATCTGTGGAGACCCAGGACAATACACTTCCTACGCAGACTAGCTTCCTGTATTTCCATAAAGTGAGGCAATATGAGTTTTCATCCACCATACTGAAGTCCACTAATAAATGATCTTTGATCAAAGTTGCTGAATGTTCATGTTCCAGAGTAGTCAACATAGCTACTTCGTGAGTGAGCTGCGATAGCTGTGCTTTTAAATATTTTTGATAACTCATGAAAATGGACAAAGACATAATCTTCTTTAAGGACTTTGGCACCCAAAATACAGGTAACATCAGGGAATTGGACACTACAACTGTTAGACTGTCCATGTCTTGAGCTCTGTTCTGAGAGAATTCCTGCTTTTAATCTTGAAGTCTATCTGTGAGGTTTGTTTGATTCTGGGTGAATGAAGCCTTGTGGCAGGTTTTTAATACTCTGTAACAACATGCTACTAACTATTGTGACTGACTTGAAGTTAGTAGGATATGGTGCTAGTGCAAAATTGACATCTGCTCAGAATGATTATATAATAAATAGATCAGGGAAGAGCAAGTGAAGTAGAGCTAACTTAAGAGGTTAACTTTTGCATGCTAAGCAAGCTATCCAGGATCACTTTCCTCACATCAGTTCTTCATTTCTTCAGATCATACACTGAAACACCTATTTGTCAAACACTGGGCTGTATTGTTAATCCTCTGCTCTGCTCTAATATTCAGTTGTTTATCTTAAGTATGATTGTTGCTACTTGTATTTATTTTTTTTCCTTTTCAATGTCTTGCAGGCTGATTTTCCCCTTTGCAGCATCTTATATTCTGAGGAATTTCAGTATTGTCTCTTATGTCTGGAGGTGAAAGGTAAGAGATTGAGGGACTCAGGGTGACTGCCTTGTCATCAGAGAAGGAATTCATCTTCAAGGCTAAGATTTCAAACAGGAGAGTGGGATGAAATTTTTCTTGGTGCTCTGAGTGTAATTTAGCAGTATAATGAGCATTATCTCTTCTGGTGGGAGAAGTGAATTTCAGTATCTTGGTGTATGATGTTTTTATTTTAATATTTTAACCTTTTTTGAAGATTCCCAAATATGTATGTAAAAAAAAAAAAAGCCTATAATCCTTTTTGCTAAAGTTATGCATATTTGGGCTGTACTAAATAAAAGGATAAGGAAAGAAAGGAGAGCAATCCCAGCATTTGTGCAATGTGGATTCCCACGGTGGTATTCAAAGCAGCGTAAGGCTCTTCCCCTGTTCTCATTTGGTACGTTGTTTTTTAAAGGTGAATCTGGCAGGTTGTCTGCATTCCAAGTGAAAGAGAGCCCCTGGAGACAAGTGGCTTGTTTTGAGACTGGAACTCCATGAAAAATCTAGTTCCTTTCACAGCACTACAACTTGCCTACAGCTTACTTCTCTAAAGAGGAACTTCTGTATTTAAGAAGACCAAACAAACAAACAAAAAAACCAACCCAAAACCAACAAAAACCCCAAACCCAAACAAACAAAAGACCCAAACCTCCCAAACCCCCAAATGCTGCTACAGCAGGGTGGGAAGTTTGTTCCCTGGTTCCATCCTGCAGAGGTGTTTTGATGTCTACCTCCTTGCCTCTGCCCTTGTATCTTCCCCCACTATTTTTGAAAGCAACCTTTTACTTTCTGCTTGCATAGCAACATCTCTGATTCTTGGCCTTTCTCACTGAATTGGGACTTTGGTTTCATCCTGTCAGCAGGTAAATGGCCTTAAACCCTTCATGGTTTTGTCAGGGTAAAGTGGAGCTGAAAAGCATTACATATGTTCCAAGTTGAGAGGCAGCTCTTTTGCCATGTTCAAGTGGGTCTTCCCCCTCCCCCCACCCTTTCTCCTTCTATTAAAAGGCTCAGCCACAATGAAGCTTTAATCAGCTTCATTGATTTAAAGCTAATTTGCACTTGGCTTCAAGGCTAAGGTCTGTAGCACAAGCTGAAGACCTTTAAATCAGAAGTCAGAATGAAAAGCCTCAGGTATATCATATTGTCTGCTGTGCAAAAGAATAGCAGTTTCTGAAGACTGCAAATTAACTATAAGAAAAAAGCACAAAGCAGTGTTTTTTTTCTGTGTTAATGTAACCTCAGCTTGCTGAGTTACACAAGCTTTGCTATCAACATTTCTGCTTCATCATGTAAATTAATAGAGTCGGCTGAATATGTTTTAGCTCTGTGATGTTTTCAGCACTCCAATTCTGGTTGGTTTCAGTTGGATTTAACCTAATTGCCAAACTGATTCCCATCAGTAATAACTTTTAACATTTATTTTTCCCAAAGGGAAAAAATTGTCTTGTCTGTATTCTGCAATTAAGAAGGTGATGAAATATTCAGTGTATGCCTCCACTCTGACTTAAATTCTTTTGTTAACTTTATCAGATAAACTATAAAATATTAACCAGCCTACTGTCTAAGCATGTGTGAGCTGTATACTGTTTATCAGACATTTTAAGGTCCTTGTAATTTTTAACATTGACTAGATCATGGAAGAGACTGCATTATCCTCCATTTTCAGAATCAATGCTTTTGATGGGGTTCGGTGTACCAGAATGTGTGTTTCCAATTTCTTTACAGTGTGATCAGAACACACAGGAGAAAGTCATTACTGCAAGCCTTTATTAACATTTAAACAGGTGAAGCAGAAATAACGTCCTTCCTTAATTTGTCCTTTCACAGTATTTTCTGATCATGCCAGGCTATAGTTTACAGTGTTGGTTCCTGCAATTTTATAGCCAGTTGCAAGGCTGGGACAATTTAAGATGTATGTGGATGTTGCGTGCACCTAGTATGTATAGATAGGTGCAAACTCAGCAACTAGATTAAAGCATGGCTATGGAGATTCTTGTTTGGGACTAATGTCTGACAATGCCTTATTTTTTGCATATACATGTCAACTTTTTGGAAGCCTGATGTATATGCAAAAATGTAAGGAGGTTAAACCTGGGTTTGTGGCTGCTTGCAGCTGCTGTGTTTTGTTTTATCTATTAAGAAAGGGAACACAATTTTCTGAAAGGTTCTGGCCTCTTCTGTGTACATGGTTTTGAAACAATTCCTGAGCTCACTGCAGTGATGGAAGAATTTCAATGCATTCATTAAAAAAGTGACTCTGCTTTCTTGTCAGGTCTGTGAAGTGAGTGCAAGCCTGAGCCACAACAATAAAGTCAAAGCAGTATTTAACTTGTTAGCTTCTCCATATAAATTAATTCATATGTTTACTTGCTCTTACCTTTTTTTATCTTTAAAAAAAAAAAAACAACCACCACCACCCAAACTTACATAAAAGTTTTGCAGTCAGAATCTGTGTGTCGATACTGAAAGCATGGTAAATTAGCAGCATTTAAAAGCTGGTGGGTACAGATACAGTAATAAGAGGAAAAAATGGAATGTGTGGAACGCTGCGGGAGTGTTTCACACTGTCTGCTTAGGTATCTGCAGCAGGGAGGCGTAGCATTCCTCACCTACCCTGCACATTTACATGTGGCTGAGGGAGCCATATACAGGCCTCTCGGGATTTTTCTTACCTGACATGTGAAGCTCTGTATGCCAACTCATGTGACTATAAGAGGTCTTTCTCTGTCCCATCCTTTTCTCCCTGTTGTCCTGCACTAGATTATGTGACATGAAAGAGTCTGCTTTTCGTCAAGGCTCCCTGCATGTGCAGACTGCTGGTAGGAGGCTTGTGTTCCTTGGTACAGTGTCTTACTCCCACTGGAAACCCTGTACCAGACCTAACTGCTCTGAGCTGCACAGCTGCATCCAGCTGCCTGATTCTGGAGTGCTGCGGCATGGTGCTGTCAGAGGTAAAGCAGCGAGGTGTGCGATGGAGACAATAAAGTGTCTTATATGTAAGGAGTGAAACTAGATAGGTCTGTGTCTAGAATATGTGATGCTGTGGGTATTTAAAAAGCTTTTAATTGCTAGAAATTCAAGACGACAATTGCATGGGGAATAACAGGGGTCTGAGTGACAAGCATTTCTTTCCAGGCAAGTGGTAATGGACACTCCATCCCAGATTACATTTGTTGAAAATAAGAATACCTGTTAGGTTTGGCGAGGTATTCTGAGGTTGTCTTCCTCTGCAAGTAAAGGGCAGTCCATGTGCTCTTGTGTTTGACAGTCTGGCACATACGACCTTTTGGCCTCACGTTGTATGATAAAAATTCGTCGTCTTAATCAAAACCGGCTGTTTTCACAAACTATGAATTGCTTTGTGAACAGGCTTATTGGATAGCCTTTTCAAAATAAAAAATTTTGTGTGTATATGAGGGGAAGGTTTTGAACTGTCAAAACATCTCATATTGACATTTTCATAACAAATTTCCAGCTTTAGTTATAGAAACATAATTTTAATAAGAGGTTGAAAAAGAGTTAAAATGGTCAAAAACAAAAGAAAATTTGTTGACTATTAGTCAGGATTTTTCCTCATGATTCTGAATTTTTTTATTTTTACTTTTATCTTTACTGAAGTCAGGAGCATTTATTGATTCTCAAATTTTTCTAGCACAGGTTCTTTTTTGTGACTACTTGCTAGGTCAAAGCAGTTAGAATTATGCTGAAAATATATATGGAGTTTATTCTTTTTTCAGACCAAATTGTGAAGTATTGTGAGATAACAGAAAATAATAATAAGGGACAAACTAAATTGAGACAAGAGTGCTTCAGAAGAGTAGAGCAAACCACCAAGACCAAGGTCCAAAATCTTGAATGGGCTTTGCATAAGTATCCCAAGTGTTCTTATCTGAAGTCCTCCTGCAAATATCCTGGTTAAGATACCTGTTTTTTTTGTTTGTTTTGTTTTGTTTTGTTTAATCAAGTTATCTTTCCATGGGACTAGCTGCTGCTTGATAGGTTGCTACAAGTTCATTTTTTTAAAAAAAAGTATATGCTACAGAGTCAGTTGTTCCATTTGCAAGATAACTAATACAATATAACCTTATTAAACTCTGTATTGATTACTCTCAGGCAACAAACATATTAATCCAAAGGCATTGGGACAGCAGTTTAAAAATGTGAATTCATTCAGGAGTTCTCTAACGTGGTCCAGTGCTAATACATTACCAGAAAATTCTTTTTGCTTTTGAACTTAGAGATAAAGGACCAAATGCTGCAAACAAATGGATATTTAATTAGCCTCAATGCCTCCTCTAGTGTGTCCTCTGGGAGCAGTAACTCACGTGATAAGTGGCTGATCTTAAATTTAACATGTGCTAGACTTCTGTGGAAATCTGCCGTAAAATTACATTTGATACAAATTCAGTGATTTGTCTCCTTCATAAAATACCCAAAGCACTTCTCAAAAATATCTAACACACTTCCTGGTATCCTTAAAAAAAAAAAAAAAATTGAGGAGGAGGAATAAGTTGTCTCAAGAGACTTGATTATAGTTAGCTGATTAGTAGCCTGGGGTACTGTTGATTTGGTTTGTGATGTTCAAGAATGTGTATGTGTCCCTTCATGTATGTGAATTTTGCCCAAGCTGTAATGACATCACAAAATAAAAGTTGAGAGAGAGAGGCAGACTGACTTCTAAATTTGATGTTAAAGCTCTTCTTCAGGAAGGTGCCTTTGAACTTCACTGCCTTTGAACTTGTAGGGAAGGCTACAGAAGATGTCTTGCTCCGTGGAAGAAGGAAGCTAACATAATTTGGAAAGATCTCTTGCAACTTGGATGTCTGTAATTTTTTATGGCTTTTGATGGTAATGAACAGTGTTCACATTTAGGACCAGGAGTATTTATAAATTTGTGTTATTTAGCAACTGTGACATACTTTTCCAGTAGGCTGAAGGAGCTGCAACCAACAAAGGATAAATTTTAGGACACTCTTACCCTCTTTTGACTACATTCTTGGAATAAATAATAATTTCCTTTATTTTAACATGTACCAAATGCAAGTGAGAAAATCGGATGCTTTAGGGCTATTCTCAATGCTTAACCTTAACCTAGAGAAGCTTGTCATCTTCTGTAGTCAATGAACAAAGTTACAGGTTACATCAGGACACCTGAGTTAACCATAGAATAGAATAGAATTTGGAAGGGACCCATAAGGATCATCGAGTCCAACTCTGTGCTCCTCACAGGACTACCTAAAACTAAATCATATGACTAAGAGTGTTGCCCAGATGCTTCTTGAACTCTGACAGACTTGGTGCTGTCCAGGCACTCCCCAGGCCACTTCCTTGGGGAGCCTGTTCCAGTGATCGACCACCCTCCCAGTAAGGAACCTTCTCCTAATGTCCAATCTGAACTTCCCCTGATGCAGCTTCATTCCATTTCCTTGTGTCCTATTGCTGGTCACCAGAGAGAAATGCTATGCTTCTGCTTAGCATTTCTCTCCAGGGCCTGAAGGACTGCACCTCTCCCTCCTCCACTCACTGTAGCTGGACTGCAAGGAAAACACCATCCAAGGGCTGGTGGTAGTGTTTCTGAGTATCTTGGTGCAGCCTTGCAGGCTGTAGAAAACCTGTAAGTGTAAGCACTGCAAGGCTGAATCCCTTATTAGGATACTGTATGCAAGACAAAGTGAAAATTAGGACACTACTTAGTTATATAAAATACTGAAATGGGCACTGGTCTAGACTTACCTAATTTTAAGCATTACTGGGGTTTGTGACTGAAGTACAAAGTCATTATTGAATGTCACTGTCATTTCTCCTTTAGGACCAGTTCTAAGATCAAATCACTTGTGCATGGCAGTTTCCAGAGAAATATCTTGTGGTGGTTTTCTAGATTTGTAAAAATGAGTTTCTTGTTGCTGGTGTGAAATGAGTGGGTGAGTTACTACGCTACTAACTCATTATTGCTCTTACCATTTAGCCAGATCACGATGACTGAAGTGACGTGTATCTTAATTGAAGCTAGAATAAGTCCTCTCATCATTAAGGACTTGAAACAATGCCACTGAAATTAATGAGAGAAATTCCCATTTGCTACAGTGTTTGTTGGCAAAGGCGTGGAATCCTTAGCTCTGCTTTGCAGGCTCCCCCCTGTAACATAGGAATTTGCCTATTAACAAACTGGTTTTGAATAAGTCATCCATTTTGCAAGGAGTGGATGGTTTTGGCGCTGATATAGGACACAGAGTAGAATACCTGTGCAACAGCATGGTATTCCTTGGCTCTGAGTGCAACAGAACTTGTTCTGTATTAGTCACACATAGGCAGCCCAGTGTACTTCATGCTTATTGATTCACCTTGTTGGTAATTGCAGCATGCTCCTAATAAACGAACCTGCTGAAAACTAATCCACCTATATTGTATCTGCAGAGTTATACTCATTGGTGTCAATTAAGTTCAAAGGGCACAGAAAGGCAGTTTGAATTTCCTTGAATATTTATGATCTTTAATATGTGCAAAAGGATGATAATCTTCTAAAAACTTTTACCTTCTTTACTAAGTATTTCCGCTTTTCTTGTCTTTACTTTGTAAATTATATGGGGGTAGGAGGGAGAGAGGAAAAGAACATGAGACTTTTAATTTTATTAATTTCCATTTTACCAGACTGTTCCAATTCATGCAGCATGCTGTTGATCAGTGTTCCTTTTTATTGGAAATACCATGTTAATGCTTTCATGCTATTTGCTGCAGTCACATGCTGACAAGTTTTCTTTGGTTTCATAATTTGCTATTTCATTTGGAAAAAAACTCTGCTTTTTTTTTTTTTTTAAAGGTCTAGGGGCCAGACTTTCTCAGGTGTGCTTAAAGCTTAAGTAACTTAAAGAGGAGATTCAAACTTGAGGCATTCCAGCCACAGCTTCTCAGTCCCACCCCCAAACCACAGCTTCTTGCCCTGTCAGTTGTGCTGATACAACTATTTGCAGGGCCATGCACTGTTAATCTGTTCGGTGAGCTGGTTTAAGTAGTCCTCTGAAAGTGAGTGTTTATTTTTAACCTGGATCTGACTTGCAGGACATGTCTACAAATCATTTGTCAGCACAATGGGTGGCCGATAACCACTACTTCAGGAGGCCTGAGACTTCCAGAGCGCGGAACACAGAGCGGTTGGGTGTCCAAATACTTTGAAAAGATCTGCACCTTGATGTCCGTCTGTATTCTGAAGGAGTAGGAATAGGTGTAAAAGTTCTTGGTCTACTGAAAATAAGATCTGGAGGAAACAATGGCACTAATATTTACCCAGTTCTTTTCTCCGTCAAAGGACTTAACAAGGGAGGCTTAAATAATGATTTACAATGTAGTGTTAAAGAAATGCTGTTTCATTTGCATTCCAAATAGGGAAAACAAGAGAAATGAAATTATTTGCACATTACTAAAAGGGAGTCTGTAGGGTCTCCCTCATAGTTTTCTGATGTACCTGTGTAGCAAATATCCCAGTAGTCTCTGTTGCCTAACCATGAATGGTGAGTGCCATTTTAGCTGTCCAAGGGTATCTGAGCCATCTGCGTGGGTCTGTGAAATACAACACTGGATGTACGGGACAGGCTTGCTATCTGGGAGAGGTGGGTAAAAGCCATGTAAGATCCTGTACGACACCTAAAAGTAGTGCTTTGTATGATACCTAAAATAGCGCTAGACACCTGTGCTTAGGCAGTTGAGTGACACCCTGTGTAACTCGTGTTTAGAATATGAGAGACCTCTAAATCCCTTTAGGTGATCACAAGATCAAAGTGATTTCTGTCAGGTTCGCGCTTCGTTCATCCTGTTGATTTGTGTCAGAGGAAGGCTCAGAAAATGCTCAGGTGAGCCATGGCTCCTTGGCCTGTGTACCAGGAACCCAAGCAAACAGGTGGTTCCTGCTTTGTGAAGCTCATAGTGAAATAGGCAGGCCAGAAGAGAAGTGAGCAGAAAAGGTACAAAGGTGGCCAAACAGCGAGTGAACAATTAAACCAGGGCAGAACTTAAGTCTCTCCATTTTGATTCTGCTGCTCCATCTATAGGATTGGAAGTTCCTAACCTTTTGTACTGAACACTAAAAAATTACGTTGCCCAGTATGTCAGTGATGTGTCTGGATCTGAAGCTGTACAGATGTCTAAAGCACATGTATTACACATGATATGCCCTGAATGTGTCAGATTTCTTGGGCACATGAACAGTTGGTCCACTCATGAGGTTTGTTGTACAGGTACTGTGCAGTTGAGAGGTGAATGCATAGTGGTAGTCTGTCAGTCATCTGGCCAGCTAGGTGTAAAAGATGTGTCTACAGATAACTGGGTGATTCAGTAACCTTAGCAAAATGAGGGTAATTCTATTGACCTTCTCTGTAAAGCATGTGCTCCTTTATTCCTAAAATGCTGAAAGTCTCTTTTTCAGGCCTTGTTTTTCCCTCTTTGTAAAATGGGAATGCATTTCTCAGTCTTATTGCAATGGAGAAAGGCTTCAATAGCCAGTGTTTATAGAGAGGGTTGTGTTCTCAGAGGAAGGAAGTAAAGTATTCATGGTACTGCAACGTTGCAAACAGTCTGTCATGAAATTCTACAGATCAGACTCAATTCTAGGGTGATTCTCTTCCCACCAAATCACTGCACATTATGAATTATTACAGAGATGGCCTGTAGATTATCAGCCCCATCAAGTGAATCTTCTTTTCATAGCATGCATTATGTTCGTCAGTAAGAGGCACAAAACATTTTGAAGCTATAAAAATAGCAACTGCTCTTCTGAGATCAAGATATGCCTTCATGTGAAAGCACATATGCGTGCCGAGTAAACACACAAAAGCTATAAAGGCAGTATGTATACCTTCTAACACTTGTGTTTTACCAACTTCTGTTTGAATGCTTGTAGTACCTGGATATAATGAGGTCTGGTTTTTTTCCTGACCAAACTCTGCTATCTGATTATCAGGTCAGCTACTAAGCAGCTTTGATAACTCCCGCTGTGATTCACCACTAGATTGTTCCATGCTGCTTCTAACTCTTTCATTGTTTTATTCTTGTATAGTATGTCATGGCTTTAATAACAGGAATTTCTTTGAAGTCTGTATGCCTTATGCTGAGAAGATGGGAAAGAGAGGTTATTTGTGCATAGTTATTATTGTTACTACTAACTAGTGAGATTAATGTCTCCTGCTGTGGCTGCTGTCTCACTCAGGCTTTGCAAAAGGGGAATGGGAGGAAACTATGGAATTTGATGAGGAGCGCTAGTTTCTGTACTTTGATGGGGGCTGATCTGGCTGATTATTAGGAACTGCACTGCTGATTACTTGCTCGCATGCTCTCTTTTTCTCAGCAGACACCACTGAATCATGTGCAATTTATAATGATAAAGTAGAGATGATAAATAGAAACCTTTTTCATCCAGTGCTCTCAGAATTTGGGGAAATGAATTCAAATTTAATGGAACAGTGATTCCATCCCCTATACCCTGACATCATATTTCTATTCTGTTTATTTGTTCTGTGGTTTATGTCTTCACCCCATGGTTAATTTTCCTGACTGGTAGATTGCAAATTTGCTGATGTTAGGACAGGACCTTCATACAGTGCTGGAAGAGTACTTACTTTTGTATCAGATGCAACTACTAATATGATTTCAAACATGATATAGATGACTTTCCTATCTCAATAAAATGAATGAATAAATAACTGATCCTGTTTATTTTATGGGCTCTCCACATGGTTGTGGTCCAAAGAAGGACACAGACAGTTCAAGAAAGGCAGCTTTCCTACGAGAGAGCATTTGGCTATTCTTAGTTGAGGAATTCCTGCTGGTTTTGGTATGTCAGCATCTGTTTTGATAACAGTCATCTGGTGCAGCAGAAGCATTCCTATTTTGTAGGAACCTAAGGCATGCCAGACCCATAACTGTAGCTTAATGGATATTGCAAACTGCTGGAAACCTGAAGGGTTCAAATTCAGTCTGAGGAAAATGTTCTAATGATGGTAAATTGCTCACCCTTCATTTGCTTCAAGCATGTCAGCTGTAAAACTGGAAAGAAAAGATGACCACTGAAAAAGAGGTTCTGTATCTGAGGGTGAGAGTTACCTTGCTGAAACACTTTATACAGAAATACTTATACTGGTTGGGGTTTTTTTTGTTGTTGTTTTAGGCTTTTTAGAAGCATTTCCCAGGTGCAACAGGAAAATGACAAATGTGGCTTTTGAAAGAGTGAAAGTAGTAAAAGAATGGATGCAAATAAAGGCTAGCTCATGCTGGAAAAACTGGTGAAACAAAATTTGCCTTGGCTTTGGAGTGGAGAGGATAAAAGGGAAAGGGCAAACTCATGCTGTGGCATGTGTTCATGTGGTGCTTTCTGCACACATACCCTGTGTTTCTCACATGGAAGTTTAAGGAGACTAGTGTGGCTCCATCAGCACTCTTAACATTGGGAGATTGGTTACTGCCAAGCAGAATGCCTCAAACTCATTGCAGGGCTGTGCATTAGAATAGCATTAAAAGCTGAGATGCTATTGCAAGTATTTTATTGGATCAAAGCCCTTAGATAGAAATATAGAGGCTCCATATGCCACCTAAGGAATTTCTAAACCCAGATGTAAACCTGCCTGGAGTTCTGGCATTGAAAAATCTCTAGAAGAGGACTCTTTTTCGTGATGCCTTTGAAAAACCTGTGGAATTTGTTGCTAGTGGAGCCTGTCAGAGCTGGGAATTAACTGAGGTCATCTGCATCTTCTGCACTTGTGCTAGACATCAGGTTGTCAGCCTTGTTTTCACCTGTACTTGCAAAGGGGGTGTCGTGGTTTCAGTTTCAGCCCAGCCGGTGACAAAGCACCACGAAGCCGCTCGCTTGCTCCCCAACCCCTCCCCGGCCACGTTGGGATGAGGAGAAAATACAAAGGCAGGCTCGTGGGTCGAGACAAAGACTAGGAGGGATCACTCCCCACTTATGGTCACGGGCAAAAGGCAGGCTCCACTTGGAAAAAAAACAAAATCAATTTAATTTACTACAAATCAAAACAAAAACAAAACACAAGGGTATTAGGAAGGGAAACCAAACATCAGAACACCTCCCCCACCCCTCCCGCCTTCCCGGCTCGGCTCCATTCCCGGTGCTTTCTACCTCCTCCCCCCAGCGGC